>VZUA01027100.1:2324-61232 GCA_013401035.1 Horornis vulcanius | reverse complement strand
AAAAAAAAAAAAAAAAAAAAAAAAAAGGTATATTTGAAGCCAGAGAGGGAACTGAGAAAATTCAAGGATAGGGTGGACCATATGGGGAAGTAGGAAACCTGGTTCATTTCTGTCAAACTCCTCACAGCATTCCTGGATAATAGCGCAGGCACTTCCTGAGCCCTCATGAGCCCTGGGCAGCAGGGTAGGCCTGTTCTATGTACAAAAATACAAAGTTGTCATTAAGGTCTGGTACGAACAAGGCTGTAGCTGTAAGGGACACGCACCATTGGAATAGCTGTACTTTGAGATCAGTGCTGGGTGAACAGCTGGCAGCCTATATTAATAAGGTTTAATTTGTTATCCAAGGAGAACGTACATATATCATGGGAGTCTGTGGCCTCCCAGAGAGAGACCGACTGCTAACTTCACTAGGATGGGTTAGAAATGAGGTCTTCAAGACCTCTCCTCTACTGACTAATCATTTCAAACACTTTTGAGAATCTATTTCACACTTGCCCTTGAAACCTCAGCCTGCTCCTTTTAAAATTTGCCCTACTAGCTCTCTTAGGCTTTCACACATTTGCAAAAACCCACAGAGCCACAATATCCCATCTTTAGAAAACCTGCCTGTGCCAAGCAGTGTCTGACACACAGAGCAGTGCTGCAGAGCAGAGGGGCCGTGCCACGACTCCTGGTAGTCACTGGTACTCTGAGCTCCCTCCCTGAGCTCTCAAATGCTGAGGCCATTGCAGCAGGAGCGCTCTCTGTTCCATGTACACGGTCCATATTACAGTGGGGTCTAGGACTGAAGGCAGCAGTATATGTCTGCTAAACAGAAAAATACTGCTACTAAGAGAACAAAGACTTTCAGCTATGATTAACATTTTATTGCCTGGGCAGTAGGTATCAAAGGGTTTTTAGGCTCTTCTGGAGCCACTTCAGTCCAACTGGATTAAAATCAGCACAGCTGTCCCCCAACTGACTCTAAAAATGCTTCCAGTAAATGTCATTTCCTGCTGTTGCTGTCCCTCCTTCTGGAAGCTGCATCATCCTTCCCCGCTTAGCTCAAACACTTGCTCTGCTACTCTCTCCTCCTTCTCTTCCTCTTCCTTCCCAGTGTGTTTGCTTTAGACCTAACAGTCTCTGTCCTGCACTTCCCAGCAACAACCTTCAGCACAACACTGATGAGTGGGATGCTGGGGGTTACTAATAAGGGAATGGAATTGCCCACAAGAGCAAGTGGGGCTGTGAGTGTAGGACATGCCAGGTTACCCCTGCTCTGCTGTCTCCTCTACACTGGGCTTGGGCACCAGGACTGGATGATCTACCTGACTCATCCTGCATTGACAGGTGAACTCTGCTGGAGCCAGCCAACCCCCTGCGTGCCAGGGAGCTGCTCGGTAGAGGCAGGACAGCTATTTCCTTGAACAGGCCATGTGGAGGTGAAACTTTCAGATGGTGAGAACTGTAAAACCAGCAATAACAAGTGTTTCTGCCTTTTCTGTGGATAAAGGGGTGCAGAAGTCTCTGGTAGCAATGCAGGGATGAAGAGGGGATGGAAGTCTCTAACTGCACTTGGAAGTGAGTAACAGAGAGTGTAAATTTAAAAGAAAATAGTTCAGAGTGTCTGTGCAGAAGAAGCCAGGACAGCAGGACTGGAACAGCTCCTCTTCTGTTAAAGAGCTGCAGATGGGTGATCCCAGTGGGATGCTGAAAAACAGAGTGACAGAAGTAGGGTTCAGAGCTGTCTAAGCTCCTTCGATATCTCTCTAATGCATTGCCCTGCTCTAGCCTAGATTTCACTCCATCCCTAGGATGCAGATGCCATCTGCAGGAGCCACTCGATCCAGCCTCCTGCAAGCTACAATAGCTGTGAAGGGAAGAGCTAATTCTAGTAGTCAAAGAGGTGACAGAAGAGAAACTCCATCTGCCTCCCTGCCTGCACCCCAGGAAGGAAGCACAGCCCCTTTCTGTGGAGAGAGCTGCAATGGTGGCAAGAAAACCATCTCTCTCAGCCAGGGTTCAGGGCTGGGGGAGATTGGTTTGTTCAGGCACCTCTCCTATTTAGGTTGTAAATTGAAGGTCTCTCCTTGTAGAGTAGGGGGCTTCCTACCTCCAGTAAAAGTGTGTTTGACAGTATTTAGGAAGAAAGATTGGAGTTGTCTGCTCCCACAGCAGATTTCTCTCCCAGTATGCTTCATACACAGGTCTGTGGGACTCTTACCCATCGCTGACTTGAGGACCATTTTCTCCAACAGAGGATACAACATTCCTAGCTCACACACTTGACAGTTTGTAGGAAGAAGGGGTATGGTTTTAAGTCCTCATTAGCTTCAGGAATTGGGGGTTATCTTGATAAAAGCCTCAAACAGTGCAATATATTAAGAAATCCTGAGTACACCTCCAACACCTCTCTGTCCTTTGGGTCACAATGACTGAGCTCAAAGCACAACTTTCTGTGATCCACATCCCAGGTCTCCGGAAAACAAACACAGGAAGTGGCTTGTCCTGCTGTGGAGGTTTCCTTGGATGACAGAGGTCTGTCAGGTGTGGATGAGCTGTCACCATATCAGAAGCAGTTAATAGCAATCAGCAGTTAAAAGGAGTTTTAACACCATCCATACTTCCCTTATGCACTAGGGAATTGCAGTGCCTAGTGCTGAAGGGTGTTACTTAAGGATTGTTCTTGCCAACTGTCACTAAATCCCCCAAATTCCTTTCTTGTGGATGTATGCAGTGTGCTCCCTGGTGCCATCACTCTCTGAGGGGATGGAGCTCTGAGCTCTCTGCACCTGGGATGCACCCAACAGTGGTGCCCAGCATTCCACCCCAGCCACCTTCTTTCCTGCAGGTGTGAGAAATGCCCATGGTAGTACTTGCCAAATGAAGCTTTCTTCTGCAGTGAGTGAGGAAAGAAAGCAATTTGGCTCTCCAGAGCACATATGAGCAGATGGCAGGTGAGCGCTACCTTCCTGAGAAGGAAAACACTTGTTCCCAGAGGCCAAAAGTGCCTGAGCTTGCAAAAAAATCCTGAGGTAAGAAAGTTGAACTGTGCCTCCCCTCTCCCTTTCCAGCAGCTTTGAGGAAAGAAGGCAACAGATGCCATCCATTTAAAACAAGCATGTCAGTAACAACCACAGCCTGAACCAAACCAGATGTGATCTCTGGGGCTGTTAAGCCTGATACTTCACAGACTGCTCTAAGATCTGGGCAGTGTAGCTTGAGGTTTCCCAGTCGCTTGTTGCACTTCCTGAAATGAAGACCTCAGGCTCACAACTCAGAGTTCAGTTAGTCTGCCATCATCACAAAAGAGCCCTTCTTCTTCCTGGCATCTCTGGGAAAAGACTTTGCAAGACTCTGTTGAGTAACAAGAAAAGGCAATTTTCAAGCTCCCTGATTGATACAGGAGGCCCAACAGTGCTGCAACCTGAAAATAGGTGCCTGGTTTCAGATTAGCAAAAGTTCACATCCTATTCCTCTATTAGATGATGTAATTAGAAGAAAGCATGTTTATTGAATTTTGCTTTTGGTGCTAATAAACTCTTCACAGCAAGGCTGTTTTCCCAAACACAGTTTCTACAGGATCTTGTACACAAGCAATTATCTCACAAGCAAAAATCACCTTGAACACCTTTTCTTCACCTGGAGAACAAAATGTACTGAGCCCAAGAAGTAAGTTTTGAAAAGCAGCTTCCATGACCCCAGAGCCTCTTCATATACTCAACCTGAACCTTAGAACAGTTCATGTGCTATCTCAAGATATTCACAAGACAGCATTATCATCTGATTTACTAGGAGTCTGCTGAATGCTAGGGAGGGACTTTTAGAGGGGTGTTAGAGTTGTGTACTTCTGTTTAAATAGCAGCTCTTGTAAGAAGAGATTGAAACTAATTTTTTTATTTCCTGAGTGCCATCATTTTAGAGGAAAAATTATGACAGCAGCTTTAATTGCCAGCAGTGAATCAATTAATAAAAACCAGTCTGAGGTAACAAATACTCCAGGTATGAGAAATCTAGGGAGTGTTATTTCTTAGTGGAGCCTTAGCATGAGTAAGGAACTTGTCTTTTTTGACAGGGGTTCACACAGCACAGGCTCGTTGCCATACCCCGGTGTCAGGAAGAAATGCTTTTTCCTCTGGCAGTTATGAATCTACTTACTTTGACATAAGGGACTTTGTATACTGATTGTAAGCAATAAAAAGCAAAGCTTACAATCATATTCTTGAAGATGACATGGTAGCAGTTGGGATACTGTATTACAAAAAAACTTAATTTACAGAAGTAAAGATTGTCTCTCAGACCATGTGGTGTCAAACCTAAATATTCAGTCATGTTCTTACTCAAGTATCCAGTCTGCCATGTTCTCAGTTTACAGCTCACCTAATTCCTGTGGCTTTGCTGCTGTGGCACAAAACATAGGAGAATGTGACCACTTGATTTTTTTTCTTAAGAATTGTCCAATCTGAATTTTACAAACCCTTTTTTCCAGTTTGTTACTGAAATGTGACAATTTCAAAATATCTTTGTGATCTTTTTAATCAGCTGCCCCAACTAGCCCCAGCTTTGACTATGCATAGATTTACTGTGTATCTTACCCACTCTGTACATTCACTTATGGATTTTAGACTCAATTGATTGGACTAACCGAAATTTCTTAAGTAAATATTCTAAAGAGGCTTCCCAAATTTTCTTTCTAAATCTCATGTATTCATTCAGTTGGAATAAAACTAGGTTGCTGAGTTTTTTCCATCTATGGGTAGTTATGAGCAGTTTCACTCCCTTCCTCTAAAGACCTCTGAGTGCCTTACAAGAACAGTGTAAGATTTAGTGCATCTGAGATTCAAGCACAGCAGTCATGTGGAAGCCAGGATTAGAAGCCATTTGTTTGAAAGGGCTGTACTTCAAACTGCTGGATCAACCTGCTTCTCCTGCAGAAGAATGGATGGTGTGAGTGCTGTCACTGCTACTGCCTTTCATCTGTCTTTATACAGAAAACAGAGGAAGACAAAAGAAGGGCACAACTAGAAAAGTCTTGCACTCCACTGGGTTCTCTCTGGCTTGCTGTGGTCTCTTCTGTGTGACAGTGCTGTGGAACACAGACCTGAGAGCAATATTTAGCTCAGCCTTTTCCACAGCAAAACTGCTTTCTCTGTTGGAAGGCTGAAATATGAGGAACAGCAATATTGAAATTCTCTCTATGGAGTGACTGCCTTTCACACAAGTAGCACAACGTAATTCCCTCTACTCACATTCTCTTCTTCACTAAGACTCTGCTTAGCCTGCTTCTGTCAGCTCTAATTACAAACCAGCAATACTCATCCTCACTTTCTTCTGGATAAGCTCTCCCTTGAATTTGACTTATTTCAGGATGTTGGATGCCAGCTGGGAAATGGAAAATACATTCTGGAAACTGCAAAACCATCTTTCTTCCTAGACAGTTTCACATTTCCTTAAGGGACTTAATTCTAAAAGAATCACATTAAAAATAGTAAGCAGAACAGTCCCATAACTCAGGTGGTAATAAGCAAAAAGAAAGAAAAATTTCAGTATAAATTGAAAGCCAAACATTGTGTTAAAACCAAATATATACAGCATTTTCTTTCCAAGGATCTGTCTGGTATGTAGGAAGGGCAAAAACCTCTAAACATTTGGGGTTAAGGACTTCGTATGCGAACAAGAAACACTCCATGCTGCCTAAAGTTCCTTTCCCTGGATGTACCTGACACACCACAGGAGGCCTTCAGCCAACAGAGGGAGATAAGCAACAGCCATTTATTCCCTGGCATCCTGAGGGCTGAGCGCTTCAAGACTGCAGTGTCCTTGGCAAAGGAGAACAACTGGTAAGTGATGGTGCACACCCCTGGAGACACTTCTTAGGGGAATTTGTCAAGAGACAGAGCTCCAACATTTGTCTGGCAGCCCTTGATGTGCTTGTCCCCACAGCTGCCAGCACTGACCCCAGATGCTCCTGCCCAGTTCTGGCACAAGAGGCAGCCATGTGTGGTAGGGCCAGGGACTGGGCTGGATTCTGTCATGGGAAAGGGCTGCACTTAGCCAGCAGGAAAGAGTAAAAGCTACACTGAGATGTCACATGAGTGATTTCTTCAAAGGTAGACAGCTTTGGGCACCCTGAACATGCTTTATACAGCAGAATTTAGGGAGCCCCTCTAGACACATCTTGGCCACATTCTCCACCACCTTTCCATGCATTTCGTTCCCTCTTCCTGCAGCCTGTCAGAGATAAGCCAGAAATCACTGCAACCTGGAACAGGGTAAAAGAGGCCAGAATTAGGGTTGCTCATGCAGTTTAACTGTTGCAATCAGTGTGTAAACTCCCTCTCTCACTGTTCAGGAAGCCAATGGCAGTTTAGGTCAAAGAAGATGCAAGCAAAAGGGAAAATGGATTGATTAGAGGCTGAGATGAAGACATCTTTTTGGTAATCTTCTTTTCTGCCTGAGCCTGGTGGTGAGTTCTGGCTGCATTAGCGTCTAAACCCCTGGTGTTACATATGTCTTAGAGCCTGGAGAAATGACTATTGCTTAACGCTGTGAGTGCGACCTCACATAATGCTACTGTTGCACTAAAGATGAAGACAAAAATAAAATTCTAGTGTCCAGCAAAGAAAAAAGCCTCTTATTTAAGAGGAAAGAAAGAAGATACAAAAGATACGAAAAGAAAAAAATCCTTCTGAAGAAATCTAGCATTAGAGACTAAGAGCAAGAGCCAGATGACGCCCAGCTGCAGGGCAGAATACTGAGCACACGCCCTTCTGCTCTCGGTGTGGGCTGTGGTAATGTTCACGCCCTGCACTAGGACACAGCTCACGGAGACTTCTAATGGCCTGCCTTGGGTCAGGTTTGCTAGCACACGTTTATTTCCTCAAGGGCCACTCTGCCATCAGAGCAATGGGAGGCGGGACCACCGTGAGCGGTGCTTTGTTCCGGGCACTGCCGCTGTGCTCGTGTGCCTGCAGGCTGCGGCTGCCCCCAGCCCCGGCTGTCCTCAGTGCCGGCCTGAGGACAGCGCTGGAACTGCCGGAGCAGCTCCCCTGGGAAGACGGCTGGGAGAGTTCAGCCTGGGAAAGAGAAGGTTGTGTGGAGAGCTCACATCGCGTTCAGTACCTGAAAGGGTCCCACAGGGAAGGTGGGCTGGATCTGTGGCGACAGGACAAGGGGCAATAGGTACAAATTAAAAGGGGGAAATTTAGATAAGATATTAGGAAGACTTCTTTACTGTGAGGGTGGTGAGGCACTGAAACAGGCTGTGTATGCCCCATCCCTGGAAGCGTTCAACGTCAGGTCGGATGGAGCTTGAAATGGGAGCATACGATCTTTAGGGCCCATTGCACCCCTCAGCATCGCAGGCTGCGCTGCGCTGTGGGGCCGCACCCGGGGATGAGTCAGGCCCGGTCCCAGGGGCGTCGCCCGCTCCTGGGACCGCGCCGCGCCACCAGGCGACACCCCTGTACGGGCCCGCGGCCTCGCTCCACTGCGGCCCCGCCCCCGACATGGCCCCGCCTCCAGCATAACCCCGTCCCAGGGCGGCCCCTCCCTATAGTGGGTCCGCCCCAGCATGACTCCGCCCACGGTGGCCACGCCCCATCGTGGCCCCGCCCCGGGGCGTCCTGACCGGCAGCTCCGCCCGCGCTCTCGTCCTTGCTATCGCGAGAGCGGGGGCTGCCCGCTAACACCCTACTTCCGCCCTCTCCGGGAAGCATCGCGCGATCTTGTGCCCTTTCTTCCCAGGCAGGGTGCGCAGTCTCGCGAGAGCAGCGCGTTCTGCGGCCGCGGGACGGGGTGAGTGGCGCAGTCTCGCGAGAGCGGCTCCCGGCGCGGGGGCGGGCGCAATCTCGCGAGAGCTGCCGGCCCGCCGGCGCCCCTCAGCCCGCTCCCTCACGCTGACATGGTCGCCGGCGATGGACCCTCCCAGGACAGGTCGGTCACTGCGGGGACGGGACCTCCCCCCCCGCCGGGACACCGCAGCCCGGGACATCGCCTCGGCTTCTGCGCCACCGAACGGCGCTGTCCCAGGCCGCGGAGGTCCCTCCGGAGGCAGAGCGGCCCCGTCCCCGCCCCGCTGTCTGCTCCCTCCGGGGAGTTATTTATTCCGAACATCTAATGGCTGCTACAAGGTTTATTTTTGTGTTCCCTTGACGTTGGCTTGGCAGTCAATGCTTTGTGATTCCTGTTGTATTAAATCCCACGTCTCTTATCTGCGCTGGTGAGATGTCTTATCCTGTGTGTAGATGGCTAACTGAGACAACAAAGGTCAGGTGTGTTCAGGTTGTGCTGGCGACCTGCATTGACCTGCAGGTACCTACTATTAGTGATGCTTTTAAAATTCACCTTAGTCACACATCTGCATCTGCGATGTCTCAATCCATTTAGAAACCTTTTCATATTGCATCTACTTACAGTCTAGAGGAACGTTATTTCTGGCAGAATCAGAAATCAAATCTCTTTTTTGGAGTCCTCAGTGCTGAAACGAGGCGTTGTTTTGTGGCTGTAACTTTGTTTGTTTCATCCCGCAGGAAGCCTCTACCAGCCCGCCATTGAAGCTTTGGAAAGCCACCCAGAGAAAAAGTTTTACAATGTGTCGAACCTCGGAGGCGCCAAGTATGGTACGACGCTCTCTGGGGGTAATGGGGGGTTATCGGGGCAAACGGC
Source organism: Horornis vulcanius (assembly GCA_013401035.1). NCBI lineage: Eukaryota > Metazoa > Chordata > Aves > Passeriformes > Scotocercidae > Horornis > Horornis vulcanius. The sequence goes on along the minus strand of VZUA01027100.1, from coordinate 52,583 downwards.
ACCTCTGGTGCCCTGCGGTGGCAGGAGATGCAGTTGGGAATTCCTAATGGGTGTGTTTGGAAGCCGATCATATCCTAATTTCTCAGTGCTTTATGGAGTTGGCAGGGATAATACTTGTAGGGTTTTTTTGTTAAGGGAGAAAGTGCAAGTGTTTCTGCAGTTTTCAACAGTATTCCAAATCAGAAGAATTACACTTTTGGGAAAAAAATGAAGTGACAAAGAACTCCTATTTAAAGCTTCAAAAATAAATGCAGCTTTTACTGTAGTTTTGTACAGCTTCCTGGTGTTCTAGTTTCTCCTCCCCAGCAGCCTCACATAGTGGGTGACTGTTCACTAGACCATGGCTCCTGCTGCAGGGTGAGGTTTTGTGCTGCTCATGCTGTTGCTTAATCTCAGCTTGTCATTAGTATGCGATGGCTGTCTGTGCCAACGAGACCTTCATTGGGTCTCTGTGTCCAAGTGCCTTTCACAAAGTTGCACGTGTGGTGGGAGGGGAGTCCACGCAGGGGAGTGAGCTTTGCTCAGTGCCAGCTGGAATGGGCTTTAGTTTTGCAGGTAGTTATTCTTTCCCTCTGTATTCATGTTAAACTGAAATACTTACATGGGCTCCTCAGTAAAGGCATTTGGGCTGTTTTTCAGTTTTGCAAGGTCTGAATGTTCAGTATTCACAGAATTTGTGATATGCTTCTTGAATAAAAAGAAAAAGCATTGGATATTTTACTTTAAAACCGTATTTGACCACAGTTATTAACTCCATGTTTTTTAAAGAGAGAGGGGGGCATAGTGTCCACTGAAATTTTGTGCAACAGCTGTGTGTTCTTGCAAATTTCCCCTGCTTGTGGTAACAAAGTCAATCTTTCAGATAAGCACTCATGGAGGAAACTGCTTCTGCTGGTGGCTTGGTCCAGGGAGAAGCAGTGCTGTGTTGGTAACAAAACCAGACAGTTCCACAGCAGTTTTTGTGAAAAGCCTCATGACAAGAGTGGAAATAAAACAACAATATGCAACTTTCTGCTAAAGTGTGCCATAAAGCTTGCAGCAGCAATGGCTATTCCTGAAGGTATTCTCAGGAGTCTAAACAGCCTGCACTAATAGGGTCTTTGTCTTTCAGTAGAGACTTCTGTACAGAAGCTGGAAGCCTCATTTTAACTTCAAGGTAGCATAATACTAAATAACTTCTAGACACAGTGTGGGATTGCACTGGTAGCAGATCCAGCATCTGGAATTGCTTATTGGATTTGTTGCTAGAACAGTTTGAGTTTTACCTGTTTGCCCTCTCCCTTGGGGCTTCTGGCTGTAATTTGACATTAATTGCCAGGTGATATTAATCAGATTACTAATGTAAATGTTAATTGATTTTGTTGCCAGTTTTCTAGTATTTTAAGACTTGTGGGGAAAATGAGAAGGACTCAAAAGGATTTAGGGCAGAGAGGACACGTCGAGATCTAGACCAGGCTCTTTCTGGGGCTGGAGCTGATGTGGGGAATCTTCCACGGATAAGCTGTGGCAGTCTGGGAGGACAGAGATTCCACTGCCTCCCATGTTCCTGTGCCTAACCGGGCCCCTGCTTTTCCTTGTGCCCAGTCCCAGTGTCCTTTCCTGCACCCTGGGGCTTCTTTCTCCTGTGCTTTCATGGGCACTTGTGCCAAGTCAGGCCTGCCCTGGGCTGCATTCCCTGGGGGGTGCTGGGCGCTGCAGCCTGGTCACCATCACCCCTCGTGATGCCAGCCCAGCTCCCCCTGCAGCTCCTGTATGTCAGGCGTGGCAGTCCCAGAGCCTCTTAGAGGGCCCTGTGCCAGATGTGATCTCATTTCTGGAGCTGTCCTGAACACTGGAAGGCCCAAACTGCACACAGTGTTGCAGATAGGAGCTGCTGGTGCCTCATGGAGAGAAGCAGCTGCTTCCCCAGAGCTGGTGCTGAGCAGCCCCAGGGCAGTGAGATTTGTAACCCACAAGAAAGGAAACTTGTTCTTCTCTGGGAAGCTGACTTTTAAATTGAGTGAGTGGTGGCATGAAGGTACATGAGACCTTTTGGATGACATCTTTTTACACAAATTTACTCAAACCTGAAACTCAAAATAGTGACTTGTCTAACTAGGCAACAGGGGATGTTATCTCAGAAAGACACAGTGAGAACAGAGTCAGCAAGTTCTGTATTAATAGTTTGTGAACAAACCACTGGATTAGGTTGAGACCACCAAACTTTTTTTTTTTATTATTATTTTTTATTAAAGCCTGAAATTAATAGTTTCACCTTTCTCCAGCTAACTTTTTTTAGGATTTCTCACTGTTTTTAGGAAGCTGTTTGCATACTTGAATGATGCTAAAAATAGTGGAATTTGGGGGAGAAATGTCAATCAATCTTAATTTTTTTTTTCTTTAGTTGTTATTTTGTTTTGTTTGCAGTGAATAGTGACATTGGGGTTTTTATTCTCTTTCCGCTAATTTCATTCTCGTTTCCATTTCCCTTTTTTTTCTGTGAAGGAAACTGCTGCTCATCAGTACCCCGATTCATATCAGTAGCAAACTAACTCAAGTTGTATTTAATAAAATGTTCTTCTTTATATTTTATGAATTGTGTTAATTTGAAAAGGGGCACATGGCAGAGTAGTTTCTGGTCTTTGTAGCACTATTCATTGAAAATAATACTCTGGCATTGGTTGTTTTGGCTTAGTATCTTGAGTTATGGAATGGCAAAATTTACAGTTAAAATGGTTTTCAGTATTCCAGTAGTTGTTGCTTTTGACCTCTTCTGATCAATAACCCCAGATCTATATTCCTTGCATCTCTCCCCTGCCAGCATAAGGTACCTTATTAAATGTCACTGTCTGAACAGTGTGCACAAGCCATTGGCTCTGCCATTAAAGTCCCATACAATAACACATCAATGTGTACATTGTGCAGCTCTCTGTTCCATATTGTGTAGGGAAGATCATACCCAAAGGCAACTGGAAAAGCAGGCTCCTGAAACTCTCATCTTTCCAAAACCTAGAAAAGTGGAATTCCTTAGAAATGTGAGACTGTAATTTAAAAAACTGTAAGCTGCAATTGCTGCACTCATGGTGTCTGTTCCTTGCCTCACTCCAGATACTCTGCCTTACTCCATCCGAGTCTTGTTTGAGTCCAGTGTCCGTAACTGCGATGGCTTCTTAGTGAAAGAAACAGATGTTATGAACATCTTGGACTGGAAAACAAAACAGAACTGTGTTGAAGTGCCCTTCTGTCCTGCCAGAGTTGTTCTTCAAGACTTCACGTAAGAGAGTGTGTGTGTGTGCGCGCGTGTGCACAAAACTCCCAAAAGAACCTGTGCAAACTCACTGAGTTTGTGCTGGATTCTTTGGCGTGAGAATAAATCACACCTCCCCTCTTGACAGCCAGGTGGAAACCTGTGCGCTGGCTCTGCTGTGCAGTAGATTTCTCATGATAATTCCATATGATGCGACGGTAGGAGTTGTTCCATAGGGTACTCTGGCTTTGGGGCAGGTTGGCAAGGCTGAAACTGCTGGCCTGCAAGGAACACTTTACAGGATAAGAACCAGAATAGAAATGGAAGCGGTGATGTTTTGGCTGTAGCCAGATGGTTGACAGTTCACACTGTCACTGACAGTTCTTCCTTGAGATAATTGAAGATTAAATATTGCTTACTCCACAATGAATAATCCAATCAAATCCTTGAGTAATACATATATTGAAAAAGCAGCCTCTTAGGATATTAACTTTTCTTTGTGATTTGACTATGGCATAGCTAAAAGGGCAGTCCTTTAGCAATTTGCAAATATTCAGTTTAATCTGTCTTGCTGACTCTGTACATTTATTAAGAAGTGAGATAATTAAAAAAGGAATTATGATGATTATAAAAATGAGGTAACATTTGCTTAGCAGGCAAAGCCAATAAATTTACATAGTGCTGTCTTCTATAAACATTGCCTCTGTTTTGTACAGCTGTACGAATATTGTGAAATGCTACGAGCTTCAGAAATGGCTCTGTTAGACAAATGATACACGTTGAGGTATTAAATGTATAGCACAAGCTCTGCTTGCATAGCAGGGTTCTGTTGTAAAGGTAAGGAGTAGCTAAAGATCCCTTCTGTGCTGAAGTACCATCACACTTGAGAAACAAAGCAAGACACAAGAGAAGTGTGGTTATCTTTGAGATGGTCCCATGTTCTTGTTTGGTACATTACCTTCAGACATGCTATTGCTCATTAAGAGGATGTACCAACCCCAGTGACTTTAAAAATGGTTCAAGTCCTTTAAAATTTAGAGAATAACAGGTGTATTTTCTGAAATAAGATATAGCTACTTCTAGACTTGAATAAAATTAAAAAGAAGTTTGTGCATTTCAATGAGCTAATGTCTCATGATGTTTTACTGTTTGGTCTTTCTGTCTGTCAGTGGAATTCCAGCAATGGTGGATTTTGCTGCCATGAGGGAAGCTGTGAGAAATGCTGGAGGAGATCCGGTGAAAGTCAATCCTGCCTGCCCAACTGATCTCACTGTTGACCATTCTCTGCAGATTGATTTCAGCAAATGGTAACACAGGTTTTTTGCCTTTTTTTTTTTTTTTTTTTACAAGCCATACATTTTTGTCTGACACTGAAGCGTGGATTCATTCAGGTCTTGTTACTGTCCCATCAAGTCATTTGCCATGTGTGGATCCCTAACACATGACCTGGTGGTATCTGAAAAACGGCTGAATAAAAATGGATAAGCACTCTTGAGGAGGAGAAAGAATGTTTGTGAGGCCTTATGGGTGAAGCTGACTGATAATCCAAATTCTGGGCAAGATTTTGCTGAAATAATGGGACCTGGCATGGTTTCCAGAAAATAACTTGTCTCAAGAGAACGAGGCAGAGGGTGTTTGTTATTTTGCTTTGCTCTGATTTTATTGTTCAAGTTAAACAGAACTTTATTTCCAAATGTGGCTGCTTTGTCACAGCTCCAGAGAAGGGGCTTGCTATTCCACTGGGCATTTTGAAAGGCTGTCATTGCAGCCCATGGCTTGTGACTGGTCTGGGGTTTTTTATGGGCTTTGATTTAACGCCACATAAATGACGCTGTGGATATTCTCAGAGAGAGAAGTGTATTTGAAGAAGTCTGGAGAAGTCAGGGGACTGGAAAGTACCAGCATGGTTTTCCTTGTCTGACAGGCAGTGATGTGATGAATACAGCCTGGGGTTGCCTTTGCTAGAAACATAAATACTGCGCAAGAGGAAAAATTTGAAGCTTTTGTTTAGTGTTTGCTGAAGTAAATACTAAATAATGCAGCTTCCCTTCTATTTCTCCCCTCCCTCTCGATTGTGGAGCCTTCCAAAACCCGTGCAGCATTGCATAAACTGCTCAGGCTCTTTGGAAATTTTAAAAGTTCATGGGAAAAAAGCCTGTGGTCAAAGGACGTGGACGTGTGAGTCATTTCTGTCAACTTTCCAAATACTCGCAGGATTTCAGTCTGCTGAGTGTTAGAAGAGCAAGAAGCTGCAGATGATCTGTTGTGCTGCATGTGTTGTGTCAGTTCTGTGCTCTGTCCATCCCTGTGTCTGGAGGGACAGCTGATTCCTTTGCAATTAGGCCAGCCTAAAATTATCTGGCAGACCAAGTGTTGGCAAGAGGTCTCCACATGCTGCTTTGTAATGATAAATCCGACCTCTGGATCGTCCCTTTGGAGAGCTGTGGGGGCTCAGCAGCTGCTGCCTTGTGATAAGAAACCCTTTGCTGAGGGTGGTTTATGCTGCTTTTATAGAGAGCTCCCATCTGTGGGTCACAGCCTGGTGGGCTTCATTGGCATTTAGACAAGGTATCCTCTGAGGCCAGGCACTACCCTGCACTTGGATAACTAAGGATCTGGCTCTGTTACTGAGGCAGAAAAAAGCAGTGGCTTTAATTGCAATTCTGTGCTTTAATAATTGTGGAGAGAGGTGAAAGTAATTTGTTTTTCACAATAAGCTTTCTTTGCTCTCCTGCGGAGACTGAATGTTGCACAAATAAAGAGTAGTGTGCTATATAGACTTTATTTTTAAAAAAAACCCTGGCTTTTCTCTTACTTCTGACTGGCCTGAATAGTGTATACAATTTATCTGCGCCTTTGAGAATTTGTATAAAAAGCCTAATTATGATCAGGTTATGTTTGTTTCCCTGAGAAAGCTTTGCCTGTAATCATTCCTCTGTAGTTTTAACAGAACATGTACAGCACTGTCTTAAAAAACCAAACAAATTCAGCCTACCATTTAGATGAGACTCTACCCACACCTTCCAAGTTTAAAACTCTGAGTTCAGCCTTTGCAATGCTGTTTATAAAAATTTCTGTTCTGTTGTGAACAAATGGAAGGAGTTTTTTGGTTTTAATATTTGAGACACAAAATAACTCTATTTTTTCAGATGCTGTTTTATCATCTGTTGAAGGGGTTGCAAAAAACACAAGGTGGGGAGTGGGGAGCGGGGAGGGCAGGATGTGTGCACGAAGAAGCCGATTCCCAGTGTCTCAATGAACGTTGTGTTTGATGTTGCAGTGCAATCCAGAATGCTCCCAACCCCGGAGGGGGCGAGCAGAAGCCGCTGGCCAGGCTGTCCCCGCTGAAGCCGCCGCTGCGAAAGCCGCCCCCTTGCCGGGGCCAGAGCAGCTGCCGGGGCTCATGCAGCGCGGGAGAGGGCGGCCGCAGCTCGGGAGCCTTCTCTGCGCAGATTGAGAACACCCCCATCCTCTGCCCCTTCCACCTGCAGCCCGTGCCTGAGTATGGAAGCTCCTTTGCTAAATTGGGTTGTACCTTTGTGTTGTGGGGTGCTGCCTGTGACAGCTCAGGGAAATGGGATTTTTTTTTTAAACATCCTTCTGTAGTTTTCACCTGTGCTGTAGAAAAGTTGTTTCAGTATCTAGAAGCAAGTCGGATGTAGCAGTTAAGAATTAAGTCTACAATAAATTTTTCTTTTTACAAGAAGAGCTTTAATCAACACATTGCAGATGGCCACCTATTGGCTCACGCTGTGATTTTTAAAATAAATATTAGTACATCTCTCATTTCTTTACAACAACAACTAAGCATAGGAGTAATTCTCTGTTGCAAAGTGAGCCTGAGTGAATAACTCAATGAAGCACTAATTTATTTCTAAAAGTAACTCATAGATTTTTGTAATAACTTTTCAGAAGTCTCTGGCTCTGAAAGAACTAAGAACTAGCTTATACATCATCCCCCATCCTGTATAGGATCTCACAGTCCATCTGTCACTGAGTTGAAATTCAGTAAATATCCTGCCTGTGTAGTAGCCCAGGGGAGCCTCCTGTCTGTTCCTCTCCCAGATTTGTGTTATTAACAGGTCGCTGTGCACTGTTCCATCTATGCCAATTGTGCGTAATCCTCCTCCTCCTTCAGCTGCTGCCTCTGTCTGATGGACTGTTGAGATCCCTATCTGCCTGTGCTGAGCAGGTGGACAATTAAAGAGCTGATCAGATCTGTATCCCACAGTGATATTGTGCGGAATGCTGTGGTAGGATTATGGATGCAGAAATACTCCTGCTCAGTAGGAATGATGTTTTTAGCAGTACTGGTCTTCTGGCAGCACAGCAGCAGTGGTATTTATGAAGCTGCAGTGTGAACTCTGACTGTCCTTCAGGGCTTGGTGAAGCAGGAGAGCTGCTGACCTGCTGCAGACAAGAAGGGGAAGGGTCATGACTGTAAAATACACTTGTAAAAATTGAGGACTTCCTTCCTGGTACAAAGCAAGTGTGTTCCCTTCCTTGTTCAGCTGCTCAAAGCAGAGGTTATTCCTCTTAAATTATGGATTGCTCTGTTACAAAAAGTGTCAGTATCTTAATAAATAACTCATACTAAGAAAAGATAGTTCATTTTATGAGACTGTACTGATGAGTACTTGTGAAGAAAAACTTTTGGCTTGAGTGAAATACAAAAATGGAGGATAGTTACAACTGAATTAGTGAACATCCTGATTCTTTAATGTATGGGGTTTTGAGATGTGCAGTCTGCAAGTCAACTGATGGGGGTAAAAAAGCTTCTGTGTATTGTAGCACATGCTTGGAATAGATCTCCTAAAATATTTTTGAGGTCACACACTGTAGGCAAACTATACCTAGAATTCATATGTTCTCAGACACAGCACATATGAAATCAGCTATTCTTCACTGTTTACAGAAAGCTTGCTGCAGGGAAGCAATTATCTTCGTTCTAATGAACCTCTTCAGAGAGTCCTGCAGGCTTAAATAAGTCTTTCATCAAACAAACTAAAACTATAACTTGTTCTTCTGTGAATTAAAATTAATTATGACAGTACTTATAAACTTGTTTTCTTCCTAGGCCTGAGGCAGTATTGAAAAATCAAGACATGGAATTTGGCAGAAATAGAGAGAGGCTTCAATTTTTTAAGGTATGTCTGTGTACCTGCAGGCTTTGTGGTTTGGGCTTTTTTGAGAGTAATTTGTCTACCAGTATTCAGGTTTAGATGATAAATTAATTGTAATCATTTGGAAGTGTCGGGTTTTCAAATCTGAATTTAAACAAGAACAGAAAATTGGCCTTCTAACTTGAAAATTTTACTCTGATTTGGTTCTTGTCAGTGGGGATTTATGAAGCATTAGTGTTTTTAGTGACTTTCATGAGCTTAGTGCCTTAGGTCACAGTGAGTTTCTGGCTGAAAGCATAATTTATCCATAACTATGTTAACAAAAGTTCCTGAAGTTGGACCTGTTGGGTGGAGACCAGTATTCAGACATGGCTGCTCTCAAACTGGGCAGCTGGAGTCCTGTGGTGAACATCAGCTTCTCTGCTGCTGGGCAGGGCTCTGCAACATTCCTATGTGATCTTTATTTTCACATGACTTAGAATTCACTGCAATGATCTAAAACTCTTTTCATGGGTGTAGACTAGAGGTTTCTGTCTGAAAGTCGCAAATTTGCTTTTATATTATTAAAGAGGGAAATGGCCAGACTTAAACTTGTTACAAGTTTCCATGTCAGCTCTATTAAATGTACCATCCTGAGTTTGCAAGCGGTTCCACCCTGGAGCATCCTAAATTCAGTTATGCTATAAATAAAAGTTCTGCTATAGATACAAGTGCTTAGGTTCTCGTCTGAATACCAGACTTGTAATCAGTGGTGTGAACTGGAAGGAAGGTAAGAGATTTCTGCAGCCCTGCTTTTGAAAGGTAGGCATGAATTATTGATTCAGTCTTCAGAGGAATTGAGTGAAAGCTTTTGTTGATGATTAAGAATGTATCCAAGGCAATCACACACCTCTGTTTCACAAAGGGACAAAAGCCACTTGGGTAAATAGCAAGGATTATTATGTCTTTGTCTTTTTTGTTCTAAGAATTGAATATAGCTCTGAAAAAAAATTCAACTCTTTTATTCTCCTTTTGGAAAAATTACAGTGGAGTTCAAAAGTTTTTGAGAATATTTCCATAATTCCACCCGAGACTGGAATGGCGCACCAGGTGAACTTGGAATATTTGTCCCGAGTGGTTTTTGATGTGAAAAATTTCCTGCATCCTGATAGCGTGGTTGGCACAGATTCACACACAACCATGGTGAATGGTTTGGGTATTTTGGGCTGGGGTAAGTATGCTCTTCAAAAGACAACTAAAGCTTCATTAAAAAATATTTCTTCCCACTGGATGTTTTATCTCAAGAGTAACAGACTGTCTTGAATTATTGTGTTGAATGTTTTTTGTCTACAAGTAATCTTGAAAAAAATTTCTTTCCTGTGAGAAACCACTCTGTAATTTAAAGAGAAAACAACCAAAAAACAGCTGATATTCAAATAAGTGTGTTTGTACTGCAGAACTTTGCATGAATGTTTGTTTTCTCACAGAAGATTAGTTTTAGATATAAAATATTTTCTAGTTGACTGTGATGTCTAACTTGAGCGATAGTCTTACTTGATTTTATTTTTGATGTGCAAATATTTAATGGAACTTCTAAATTTCTTGCCGTGTCCTTGTTGGAAATGGAGTGATGCCCTTCATTTGTGAGAGAAAAGCAGCAATATGTTTATTGTTATGAGTCTTTAGGCTTATTATAAAGCCATGTGTTGTGTTTTTGGCTGAAGACATTGAGTGCAGGTTGGTGAAGGTGTGAAGAGCTGTGTCCCCCTCTCCCTGCAGGTGTTGGGGGCATTGAGACGGAAGCGGTGATGCTGGGAATGCCGCTCACCCTCACCCTGCCAGAGGTGGTTGGCTGTGAGCTGACAGGCACAGTCAGCCCATTTGCCACCTCCATAGATATCGTGCTCAGCATTACAAAGGTAACACTTCAATGCCTTTTTGCACAAAAGAGAGATTGTTGCAGGTACTACCGGTGGTGTGTAAGAAATTAATTAAATCCAGGGAGTGTGTTTAGTATATCTTTAATCATGGCAATGCAGAAAGGTACAGATAATCTCTAACCATTTTTATTTGATTGTCCTTTGAAGTAGTGGGTTTTTTTTCTTTCCCCTCTGTAGTGGTTTGCTTATAGACCGTCTTTAATTAAAAATAATTCATAATAATTTTATAATTTTTTTTTTTTTTGCAAATATAGGTCTTAGGGTTTCAACTTTTTGTTTTAAATGCTCATGACTTGTGAATTGCGACAAACACAGCTTGCACTGTACCTCTTCATATACCAGGTATTGTGTGTTCTTTCCAACAGCATCTTAGACAAGCTGATGTCGCTGGAAAATTTGTTGAGTTTTTTGGGAGTGGTGTTTCCCAGCTGTCCATAGCAGACCGAACCACAATAGCAAATATGTGTCCTGAATATGGTGCTATTCTGAGTTTTTTCCCTGTTGATAATGTGACATTGAAGCACTTAAAGCATGCAGGTAAATATTAACTTAAAGCAAGGATTCACTATAATTGTGTTTCCAGTTGTGGTCATATATGTTTTTTCCTCTTCAGAAAAACCCAATGTAAAAACTACTGAGCTTTTGCTTAAAACTCCTTAATTTTTACATGGTGCTTTTCTGCAGAGTTCTGATGTGGATATAACGTGTAATTAGACTTGTGCTTGAGGTTGAGTCCAGTCTGGTCCATTTGTCTAATTCCTGATTTATGAACATGATACTGCTTTTCAGCATTCAGAGTCCTGGTTTTTGGAAGCGTATGTAAGCCTATAAAATATTAAGGAAATTTTCACTAATTTTGAAATATGTATGGAATGTAAGTTTTTTTTGATTTTAAATGAATCCCATAAACACCAGGAGATTTCCTACAAAATCAAAATTTAAAATTATTATTAGACGCAAGTGAAACTGCAGAACAAATCTGAACATGTCTCTGATTTTTCCCCAGTGGTTTATGTTTCCCTTTGAAGTGCATGATTGCACTGGCATCTCAAGCTAAGCAAGGAGAATGTCAATTCATTATCAAGCTATTGCAAACAGAAAACCACAGGGTGACAGGTACCAAAAAAAGCTCATTCATGAGTGAGACTTTCTGAGATTGAAATCTGTCACTTTCAAATAAGAGTTAAATGCTTTCAATAGCAAACATTTTTTGTCTGATCAGTGCAGAGCAGATGAATGAGTCTGGAAGAGTAGCCAGCAGTACTGCCTGTTGTCAGCTAAGCACAGGGTCTGTATTAAACAAGGAAGCTCTAACACAAAAAAGCCTTATGGACTTCAAGAACACAACTGTCAATTTAGTTGGAGTTACCACTGCTAGAGCTGGAATAACTTATTTTGTTCCTTGATAAAAGAAGAGAAGTTAAACTAATTTATAAAAATACATAATAAGTTATAAATGGTTTAAATCGTGTATCATTCCTGAATTGATGTTGGGATATGGAAGTGGTGTACTTGAAAAAAAAGTACTTTGAATGTTACACTTAAAACAGTCTGAGTGTCTGAAAGTTGTGTGATTTTTTTATTTTTATTTATGTCTTTAATGTGACTTTTCTCATGTTTGAAATTACCTTCCTTAGGTTTTGATAAGACCAAGCTTGAAGTCACAGAAGCATATCTTAAAGCTGTGAAGTTATTTAGAAATGATGAAAGTTCTTCCAGAGAGCCTGAGTATTCTCAGGTATGCTTGAAAGGAATTGTTTGTTTGATTCTCATAAATAACTACTGCTTGTTTCAGTCTTGTCTCCCATTGTAGCTTTCAGTGCTTTCAGCAAAGTTGTTTTTATTAACTCACAGTTTTGAGAAAGCAGAGTTTATAAAATATAGAGGGGGTGGGGATAAAAAGGGAAGCACAGTAACATTATGTCAGTTCAGATATTGAATTCCAGTCATCCCAAGGATGAATGGTAGAAAAGTCGGGGATAATGTTGAAACGTTTGGAATAAGAGGAATAGCCTCTTATAGTGAGTGATGTTGAAAATGGAATCCCAGAGTTCTAAATGTCTGAGAACATTCAAATTTGGAACAAAAGTTCCTGTGTGTCTCAGAAATATATTCCATGCACTGCTGGGCTGGGATTGATAATGCCTGCACTTTCTGTTTCTTGGTTTTTAGGTAGTGCAAGTTAATCTAAGTTCTATAATTCCATATGTCAGTGGCCCCAAGAGATCCCAAGATAGAGTGGCTGTTAATAACATGAAAAGTGATTTCCAAGCCTGCTTAAATGAAAAGGTTTGTATTGCTGATGCTCACTTAAAAAGGTATTTCCTATCACTCACATGAATAAATGTTATGTTACCTATTCCTTGCATGCCTGCTGAACCCTCCTTATTGCTACACAACTGCTTGTCCAGGGTGTTCTGTTCTTGCTTGACAGGCATCCCAAGAGTAGATCATAGGTGTGATGGCAGGAACAGGAGCTTCCCAAAGTCTTTTAACTTCACAGTTTAGATTGCTAGGGGAAAAGTACTTAAGGTAGTGCATAGTGTGAGCTTAGCAAACATTTTCACTTTCTCAGGGTTTTTTAAATCAGTTGTGTATTATTTAATTTCCAAAACAGAATTTACCCTAGGAAACTTCATCATACCGTAAAGGAGATGCAGAAAGACTGCCAAGATTAGTAGCTGAGTGTTCTGAGTTCTTACATTAGTAAATGATTTTTCCTTACAGCCTGTGAATGTTTTTACTCTGAAAGTACTGGTTTTGTTTAGGGATATCCATGGGTATCTGAAGAGTGCAGCTAATATAGGAATGTACCTTCATTTTCATTTCATTTCTCATTAAAGTTCAAGACTGGGAGCAGTATTAGAAACAATTTATAATGAGGCCTGTGGTACTGTGGTTCAGTTGTGCTGGAGGGAGATCATAGCTGGTGGTGGAAGGCAAGGGGTGAGGTTGAAAGGGAGCTCTGGAGGATGTTTGAGTGCTGAAGAGCACACAGGTGATTGTGGGAAATGCTAACTGCCCTTCTCTAGTTTAGTTACCACCCTCTTGCAATTAAAATCTTGGACATGCTTCTAATTCAGGAAGTATTGTGTAGATTAGACATGTATTCTTAAGGGCATGTTCTTCCATGTTTAGAAGGAAGTGAGTTGTGGAACAGACACGCATAGACTGACGTTGGTTCACAACTGTTGCAAAGTTAAAGCAGTTGTGAAGGAAGAAGGCTGAGGCCAGTGTACAGAGAGACATGAACTGAGGGCTACTTTTAAAATTGTGTAAGGGTTCCTAGTGGCACAGCTGAGTATTATTTCAAAACCAGTGTTCACTTAGTCTTGCTGTAATGTCATCCTTTCTGTACTGTAACAACTGCTAACATGTATTTTTGTCATCCAGTCTGGTGTTAAAGGGTTTCAGATTGCAGCTGAGAAGCAGAATGATGTTGTGCCTGTTCAGTATGAAGGAAGTGAATACAAGCTGTCCCACGGCTGCGTTGTCATTGCTGCAGTCATCAGCTGTACAAACAATTGCAATCCATCTGTCATGCTTGCTGCAGGTATGTTGGGACCAGACAGCTCAGCCTCTTAATGGTGCTCCCATGCTTCACAGCCCTCACTTTCAATTCTGTAGGTTCTCTTTACAGGTTTGAAACTGCAGACTTGTAGCCTTAGCTTGTAGGTTCTGGAGGTTGTATAGGGAAAGTTGCTTTTCTATAATACAATCTATGTTTGTCCCATAAAGCAGTATTAAGGAGAGTAATTATAAAATCTTTACACTTAGTAGTATGACAGCAGGTAAGCAGTTGCAGGGCTCCTGTCAGGTGGATGCACACAGTGGTGCAACTGATGCAGGAGGTGAGCTTTAGCTTCCAGCCTGTCCTGAATTATGAGCTGTGATGCCACAGCCAGGACAGAAACTCTGTGTTGCTGAGCAGTTGTTCTGTCACTGCTTATGGGGTATCTGCCACACCTTCACAAGCTGCAGATGGTTTTGCTGGAACAGCTCATCTGTCAGACATTGCTCTCCTCCTTTCAACATCCTCTGTGGCCAAGGTGAACTTCCTCTTAGGGCTGTGTGGCCTGTCTGTGGAGACTGAATGGATTGGCACTGTGAGCTAGAACATGGCAAAGTGATTTGTCTTAGACAAAGTAAAATGGGTGTCTACCTTTGAGGAATGGGAATAAAACTGTGCATGGTATTGTTATGCATTAAGAAACTTTATTCAGGCCAGTGATTGCTTGAATAGTTTAATAAACTGAAAGTTATCTAATCCTCTGGGGTTTTTTATGTTTGATTTAACTAAGGTAGAAGCATACAGATGTCCTATGAAGGAATATACAAATCATAATCTGTGTCCTTTTTTCCTTTTTGTTTGGTAGGACTCCTGGCCAAAAAAGCTGTTGAGGCTGGCCTTGTGGTGAAGCCCTACATCAGAACAAGTTTATCACCTGGCAGTGGCATGGTTACACATTACCTCAGTTCCAGTGGAGTATTGCCATACCTCAGCAAGCTTGGGTAAGGCTCTAGAGATGACTGGGCAGATTGTACATAGTGGGGTTGCACAGGCTGATAAAAAGGATTGCGGTTCGTTTGAGGTTGACTAATTCCTAACTTAGCATTTTGCTTGCTTTGTATTCCCACTTCAAAATTTATGATGTGTAGCTCTAATACATCAGAGCTGTTTCTCCTCACAAATTACTTCAATTTAAGTGACTTGCAGGACAGGATGTACTTGATGATGTATTTTAAAAGTGGAAGCTGGATGCAAATTTGTCAGGACAGTCTGTATTAGTCTTTTCTTATCATTGCTGCTGTCAAGGGTTGATTAGTATGTTTTTGGTTGTTCTGTAGCAGTAACACAGTATGTTCAGTATTCTGTGACAGTGCCCAGCTGTGGTTTCCATCAGTGATATGTAGTGTCTGCTGTTCATTTTTTAAGAAGTCTTAACTATCAAGGGACAAAAAATTCATGCGGATTGTTAATAAAAGAAAAAGCACTTATATAAACAAATTTCTCTTGACCATGTGTGATTTGATTGTTTTTTCCCATGTAGGTTTGAGGTTGTTGGTTATGGGTGTTCCACCTGTGTTGGGAACATGGCCCCTTTGCCAGAAGCCATCAGGAATGCAATCAAACAGGTAAAGCTCTGGCTGGCTTGTTGAACCCAGAAATATATTTCTCACCCAGTTAAGCAATCAAGAAATACAGTTATCCATGCAAAATACACTTCATTTTTGGTTTGGACTTAGCATGATGTTGTTGGTGAATTTGCTGGTTAGAGGGAGACCAATTCATTCCTATGTAAAATAAAAGTAATAACTAGTATTTGTAGAACACAGTTATAAATTACAAGATAAATATATATGATCTAATCATGCAACATGTAGATTTTGTATCATAAGTGAAAAGGAGGGCTTTAAAGAGTATGGGCTTGAATAATTTTAACCAGCAGTGTCAAACAGCTACAGCTTTTTTCTCTTCCAAAGTAGAAACAAAATAAATAAATGGCAGGAGAGGAGTTGACTGAAATGACAGGAGAGCACATCAAAGGGTCAAAAGGGAAAATGAGAAGGGTAGTGAGAGAGAGCAAAATGCCTTTCAGTTGTAGTAAATATTTGAAGTGGAATGCTAAAAGCACATCTGACTTAGTCAACAGAAATAGCATAAACTATTGAAGTTCCCCAAACTGCTGGACCATGTGTCTGGGTCTGCCTTTCAGGGTGATATCATTGCCTGTGGGGTATTGTCTGGCACAAAGAACTTTGAGGGCTGCCTGTGTGACTGCGTCCGTGCCAACTACCTGGCGTCCCCTCCGCTGGTCGTGGCCTACGCCATCGCGGGCACTGTGCAGATAGATTTTGACATGGAGCCTTTGGGTAAGTGTTTGCCTACAGTTTCTGTTTCTGCAGCTGGGACACATGGGCACAGATTTCTGCATGTGATTTTGGCACCCAGGGCCAATATATTTGAAGAGAAAGCACAGCCATACTTGGTTTGCTGGTGGTTAAAGCAAAGCAGTCACTTAACTGATCAAATTATTTGCCTATCTGGTACCATCTCTGCAGGCCTGAATATATGCACATCTATATTCTAATATAAATCTCAAGTCTGATATTTTATTCTTCTAAAATACTGTTGTGTTTAAAATCTTACTCAGGCACTGGCTCTAATGGCAAAAGTGTTTACTTACGAGATATTTGGCCTACCCGACAAGAACTTCACACAGTGGAGGAAGAATGTGTGATATCGTCCATGTTTAAGGAGTTGAAAGAAAAGATGGAGGTAAGAGTGATCTGTTCTACATAATTTAAAGGTTGCATTTCATTGTAGCTTTATAATATCTTGCAGTTGAATGTGGTAGATTTGCCATTTATTTCTGCTGTGGTAAAGGAGGGCTTAACTGAGACTGGTACTTGTATTTAAAAGCAATTCCTAAGTGATGTAACTTGTAATATGTAATAGAAAATTATTTACTAAATAATAGTAATTAATAAAATCACCAGTATGTCTTTAGTTTTTGAGTGTAAACATTCAATAAACTAACTTCTGTTCTTTTTTGATTAATTTTCTTTCTTGTAGAAAGGAAATAAACGATGGAATTTACTGGAAGTGCCAGAGTCAACTTTATTTCCCTGGGATTTAAAATCTACTTATATTAGATGTCCTTCCTTTTTTGATAAGTTTGTAAGTACAATGGATCTATCCACCAGATTATATGCACTATATTGTATTGAAATAAAGGAATAGCTATTGCAGCAATGCTTCAATGTTGAACTAACAAATTTAATTATCACTAATATTTCTCAGTCTTTTGAGTACTGTTTGTGTCTCTGGAATGAGTGGGGCCTGTCCATCCCGGGGCCTTCCTATACTGCAGATATGTTTTATGTCTCTAGTTCCTGGAAGGAAATGTTTAATGTTCCTTTTGTTCCCCTCTGTTGTTGTTCCACCTGCCCTGCCCTGTCAGGCCAAAGAAGCAGTCCCACCACAACCGGTTGAAAACGCGCACGTGCTGCTGTTCCTGGGGGACTCTGTCACCACGGATCACATTTCCCCTGCCGGGAGCATTGCCAGGAGCAGCGCTGCTGCCAAGTACCTGACTAGCAAAGGGTGAGCACTGTGTGCCACAGCACTGCTGCACATGCTGAATAATTGATAAGCACTGGCGCCTTCCTCTAAAAATGCCTGTCTGCAGAAAGGGGAGACAACATGTGGAAAAGCAAAATAATTATTCAATGTTAATAAATATGCTGGTAATGGTAAGAGGATTAGTAAGGTGGGTTGTTTCCTGCAGCAGTCTCCCCATAATTCTTCTGTAAGTACCACACTGCTTGCACCACTTCATAACAAAATTGTAGAAAGTGAATTTAAAATTGCAGCTTTTCTCATGAATAACCTAGCAGTGATTTACCTGTTGCTCATGATTTATAATAATTATATTCGTTGGAGGTCTAGTTCTTTCCATCGTCCACTGAAGACTTAGATATGTTGCAATAATTATTTTAAAAAATCATAATCTCCTTTTAAATCAGTTCATTTTTAACTGATTTCTTTCAATTTGTGTTTTATTCCAGACTCACACCTCGTGAATTCAACTCTTATGGGGCTCGAAGAGGTAATGATGCTGTGATGACAAGAGGTACCTTTGCAAATATCAAACTTCTGAATAAGTTCATAGGAAAACCAGCTCCTAAAACAGTCCACTTCCCATCAGGACAAACGGTAGGAATATATTTGTTTGCACAGCTACTCTGGAATGGAGAGGCAGGTTTAGAACTCACTCAAAATGTGTCACTTTGTCATTCCACAGCTAGATGTGTTTGAAGCGGCGGAGCTGTACCAGAAGGAAGGCATTCCTGTAATTATTCTTGCAGGAAAGAAGTATGGACTGGGTAGCTCAAGAGACTGGGCTGCAAAAGGGCCTTTTTTACTGGTACTGCTGGTTTGTTTGGGTTTGGGGTGGTTTTGTTTTTTCTGGAAATACCTAAAAACACATTGTATAATTTCTTTGTTAGAATCTTCATGGGAGAGACTCACTAGTCAGGATAGATCTGAATTTCCTCATTATGTCATTTACTGCCTTGGATACCAGACTTCGAGTCAAATCAGGCATTTGTCTTTACTCACCTCCATTTGATCTCCATGGGCTGTTCAGTATCTCATTGTTGGAGACTAATTTCCACTAATATTGAGAATGTATTCTGAGTCAGCCTTTGATTCATGTCCTGTTAACTCCAGCATGGTCACTGTAACAAACTCCATTTCAGCGTGCTTGGGCCTGCACTGGCTTGTTTTTCTTCCATCTAGCTCGGAGGCTAAAAGATATTACCAGGGTACTTAAAGGACTTTGCAAAGCACTCTCTCTACTCTTGAATTTGAATTGCAAGATGTTGGACATAATCTGTGTTTGAAGGTTACTTCTGTGTTCCACTCTGCTTGTATTTTTGCAGGGTGTTAAAGCCGTCTTAGCTGAGAGCTATGAGAAGGTTCACAGGAGTCAGCTGATTGGAATTGGCATCGCTCCACTTCAGTTTCGTCCTGGGGAAAATCCAAGTACTTTAGGACTCACTGGCAGAGAGCAATTTTCTATATTGCTCCCTCCAGACCTGTCACCCAGAATGACTTTGGATATTAAGGTATCTTTGCAATATTTTTAATTTCTCTGTTGAATGTTCTGAGGCAAAGAAAAAAACTTAATTCTGATGATAGGAAACAAGGCAAGAAAAGACAAAACTTAATTCTCTTGGAAGGTAAGCTTATAGTCCTACCTGAAGTTTGTCATGGCTGTTGGAGTTTTCCAAAGTACATATACACATGTTCTTTGTATGCAGCCTGATATTCTTGATTGTTCTGGGTGGTATTTTGGCCCTCATGGGCTCAGCCTTAGGGTAGAATTGAGTTTGTCTCTCATAGGTGTGATGATTTGAGAGAGGCTTCAGCTCTCCATGCTCTGTAAGCAAGCCCATAGCACCATTTGTGCCATCTTAGGGACATGGTGTTCTTTGGTTACCAACAGGCCCATGCTTCCAGCTTCATCTAAACTGCACTACAAGAAGCCTCCCTTCCTTCTGGCCCCAGCAGGCCTGGGGCTGTACAGGCACATCAGAGGGTTGAATTCGCTTGTGTTCAACAAAATTTGGGGTTAGAATGTTGACTGAGAAATAAGCAAGGGGAAGTGAAAGCAAAGCTTAATTGGTTTCTCTTTTTTTGCTTTTCTTTTGAAGACAAGCACTGGAAAAGTATTCAGCGTGATTGCCTTGTTTGAAAACAATATGGAGATAACTTTATACAAGAATGGTGGAAGTCTAAACTTCGTGGCTCGAAGATTCTTATAGTAGCTACTGACTCTCTGGGTACCCTGCATAACTGGTAACTCAGCAAATGCCTTGTGTGAACCCAGGAATCTGTACTGTGGAACTGCAGACAGTCCTGGAACTGCAGACAGTCCTAGTGTGCTCAAAGTTACTTCGTCCATGGATGTAAAAGATTGTGAATCATTGTAACTGCAACGAGATCCTTTCTGATTTTAAATAATATTCTAATGGTGCTATTAAACATTGCTAAAATCAACATGTGTATTGTGACAAGAGAGCTGTAAGTATGGAAGGAATGTTTTATCAGACCATTTTGTAAATAAACTATGCGAAATTGAAACTGATTGTGCTGAAGATTATTATGTAAGAAGATTTCTGCGGTTGTTTTAACTCAGTTTTTGCACCTGTAGATCCGTGTACTGCTGTTTGTTGGTATGAGAGTAGCAGTTGGCATGGAATCTTAGAGGCCAAACGGTTTGTTTTTTTTGTTTTTTTTTTTCTCATCCAGAGCTTAAAAAAGATACTGAGTTTTCAATTTCTTTAGGTTATGGGCTGAACAAAAAGCAGTCCACATGAGGCCCATGGTATATCCTGTATCACAGATGATGACTTCCTTACCTTTATGGGATTATATTTCATCTGGATCCAGATTTGTACTGCTCAAGCTATGAAATATGTGAAATACTATGTGTTTAGGAATATTGGAAACATTTCTGCGTTTAAAAGCAAATCTCCCAGTTGTTTCAGTCATGCAGGTTAAGCCATGTTTCTTTGTGCCCCCTTCAATTGAAATTTGTCACATCTGCTCCAAGGGACACACTTTCTTCTTTGTGACATGTTTTTATTGTGCTCTCTGCAATATCATCAAAGTACCTCCTCATATTTTTTTAACCTTTAAAAACATTTTAAAACATTTTCTAGGGCTGTTTAAATTCCTCTGCTTTAAATACAACCTTTGTCTAATATGTTGCACTTGTCAGATATTCAGGAGCCAGGTGGCCACGCTGCCTTTGAGTGCTTTCTGCTGGCAGCTCTTACAGAGCATCCCTTCTGAGGAGGAGCCCCGAGCACTGAACAAGCCTGTCTCTCTTGGCACTGCAGTAGCTGTGGCTGGAATTGTCAGCACACTGAGGGGAAAGCCCCTGTTCCATACCTCATACTGGCAGGAGGTGCAGAGTTGCTGCAACATGGCTTATGTTCCCCCTTCACAGAGCTTTGGTGGTGTCTGAGCTCTGTGAGTGAGTCTGCAGCTCCAGCATGTTCTTCCTGTGCTCCTTGTCTTGAAAAGCTTCGTAACTCCACTCACAGTTTGTGTAGAGATTAATTTCTGCTGGAGAACAAAACTGCAATACCTGCCTATAAATTGTCAAGATGTCGCTTTAAGGTTTTTTTGTTGTTCATAAAAGTTGTCTTAAATATCAAAACATTCAAGAGGACTTTATTAGCTTTATTTACATGTGCTTTTAATTTATAACCAGACACTGAGATAGTTGACTTATGAACTAACAGATGCACTGTTCAATTCTTTAGTATGTTTGACATTCCTTTAAAAAAAGTCCCAAAACCAAAAATATCCCAAACCTCTTGCATAATTATACCAATACAGTGTATTAATTTTTTGACAGTTCAAAGGCCAAACTAATTTGACACATATTTTTCTGTTTTGTTAGACAAAGTTCACTAAAGTTTGAAGTTCTGTACAATCTTAGTTTTGTATTTCACTAGTTTGATGTGATTTTCTTTTAGGTGAGATGAAAATCATTCTGATGACTCCTACCACTTCTAAGGGGGATAAATCAATGCGATTTGGAATGTTATGTTCAACTGAATGCTGAACAAATTCCTGTTCTGTGGTACACTTCCATTAATTCTATCCAGAGTGACTGGGCAGATGCTCCTTTTTGTACAACAGTGTCTAATACTGTTTTATCCCAGCTCGAAGGTATATTCTTGATTTAGTTCAAGAAAATTTTATTTGGGAGAAAATGGGAACATAATGTGCTGGTGCTGGTACATAATGATGCCTCATACAGATGATACAACTACAACTCCATGCCTATGTACAACTTGTGTAACCACTAATGCTTAAAGGAAGCAGCCCCCTGCCCTCTCTCCATGCTTTAGGAGGCAGGGATCCAAGCCATGTCAAGGCAAACTGATGAGGTGAAGTGCAATTTCAATGCCTGTGACTTACCTGCAAGTTGTCACCAGTAAAGCGAGTCACCTCTTTTTAGAGACACAGGGGCCTTCATTACCTTAGCAGCTGTTTTAATTCTGCTGCCTACTGTGTCTTGTAGTTCATGAGAGAGAGGTTCTGAGCTGTGCTTGGGTACAGGGGCTGCTCAGCTGGAGGCTCCTATTGTTGCAGCAGGTCCAACTCTAAACAAGCCCAGGTCAGTGGCATCTCCGAGGTGTGCAGGCTAACTCAGTACCCGGTGGGGTGGGCATGCTGTGTGGGACAGCAGTGCCCATGGACCATCTGCTCAGTACTGGGGAACACCTGGCTCCACAGCCATGTCTCCAGACCCATGGCAGCAGCCCTGTCCCTTCTCCCTTGTGCAAAGTGCAGCTCAAGAGCCCAGCAGCCAATTAAGACATTTAACCTTGGACACTGCTGGGACCCTGAGAGGCTTAGGTGGGCAGGAGTGGCAGGGGCCCTCTGGCAGGCACAGAGCACAGGACAGTCAGGATTGCTGTGCTCACACAACAAACATTCAATTAGACTTTTCTTTAGTATCCTGAAGCGTAGGAGGACATGTACCTGTCTGAGAAGTGACTTGGTGTGTTAGATGTATTTAACCTAGACCCCTGTCCATTTGCATTTGGGGGGAGATTCTTGTTGAAATTTTTGTAAATGTTTTCTTGCTTCCCTCTTCCTCCCCATCCCAAACTACAAAGCTTTGGGATAGTGTTGATGTTTATACATTTTACACCTAAGCATAAGGACAAGAAGCTATGTATATTAATCCTATTTAAGCAACTGCAAATCATTGTCTGCTGTTTAAAGCCAACAGAACAGTATAAGTTTTAAGTTCAGTAAGTATTGTATAGATATATCTTAAGTTCAATTGATGAAAATTGTGCATAGAATGTTACCAATACTGTAAATTATTTTTAATAAAGAAAATTGTATCACAGCTCTTGTATGTTACTGTCTATTTTTAATAGATAGTGTGGAATACACTTCAAATGGTACTGTGTGTGAAAGGGCGATAATATTATGTATTATATAAAGATGCATTTTCTATTTACTTGTTAGGAGTGAGTTTGGGCTCACAAAGCACAAAGCATGCTTAGGTGGTGTAGAAGGAAGTTCTCTGGGTTAGCTGTGCTCCAGACACCACTCTGGATGCTATATGAAATGCTTTTATAATAACTTTTTCTTTCCCTTCTGAAAAATGTCTAATTTAGAATCTAGATGAAATCCTGTATTAAAGCAAGCTGTTGGCCAAGGTTACAACTCTGACAAGATCCTCAGAAGTGATTTGGGATGTCCAACATGAACGTACTTCAACCCTCACTTTCAGCACAGGGATGAGACTGGAGTTCAATTCATGGATGCTAAATTACTGAAGTCTATCTTTCTACAGATAATAAGACAGCCCAAAGTATAATCTTAAGACTCTGCCTTGCCTCACAACCTCAGTGAGCTTCCCCCAGAGTACCAGGCAGGCAGATGAAACACAGAAGTTTATAGGTCTTCTGTTCTGGCACTCCAGTCTGGCAACTGAAGCAAGAGTGAGGAGTACAGATCTGCAAAGGGCATCGTCATCTTGTGTGCAGAGAGCAGGAGAACATTTCTGTAACCACCTTTGTTAAACCACAGCAAGAAATCTTTCCCACTGTATCAATTTTATTCCAATGAGCTAAAGCTTCAAGGCCTCAGAAATCAGGAGAGGGAACCCTAAATATTTTACAGAGTTCTCTTCTTTTTGAAAAAAGCTTTGTTTTTGTGATTTCTAGTGAGAAGAGTTGGCCAATTACTTTTATTAACATCTGTTCTGAAATTGGAGAGAAAAAATTATTTCTTGGGGAAATAGTTTCCCTTTTCTAAATTCCCAATTTCATTAAAATAAACATTTGATTAAGATAATGTTTTCAATTTTGTGTCCTTAATATTACAAGCAATACTGAAATTTTGTGATAAAGGATTTTTAACTGATTTACTTAAAATCAAGATACTTTAGGTGGTGGTGTTTGGGTTGGGGGGGGTGTTGTTGGGTTTTTGGCAGCTTTTCAGCATGCCTTTCCTAAATTCCTTTTTCTTCAGGTTCCTAATTCTGTCATAGCAGTACGTCAACTATGGCAGATTACTTTTCTTTCATTAGGAGTTTCAGAAGGTATTTCTACATTAACCTTGAGGTTTGTTATTACTTTTATTAAGGGTAAAGTTTTCTAGGGCAGGACCCATTGTCACACTAAAAATTTTCTCTGGGACAGCCTGAAGGACAACCTGAGCAAGATGACTCAGGTTTGTTATATATATTTATATGTGGTCTTCAGTCTAAGCATTTGACAGAGATTTTGATGTGGTGTAGTGATAAAAAGGTTTAAAACAAATGAATAAACCGATGTCTTCCCTCCTGCCCGCAGTGGGCGCAGGGTTTTTTAAGTGCTCTTTTGTGACAGGAAATCGTAGCTTTCCCCCCGTCTCGTGCTGTTGGAAAACAAAGCCCACGGCTCGGAGCAGCGCTCCTGCGCTGGGGAGACTCCGGCGCCGCTGCCCGCTGCCGGGAGGCGCGGCCGGGCANGCGCAGCCGCCCGTTCCGCTGAGCACAGGGCGCGCCGGCCGCGAACCGGGGCAGGCGGAGGCTGGACTGGCCGGGCCCCAGGCTGACGCCAGCTTCTGCAGCTCCTTGGCCTCCCCGGGCTGGGCAAAGGTTGACGCCGCTCCCGCCGCGTCCAAGGGTCGCGCTCGTTTGGGGAGGCTCGAGATTCCTGCCGCTGGGCAGGCGAGAGACCAGCGAGCATCTGCAGGTTTGTGCTTCTTTTCTTAGCACAGGAATTTGGAAGGCCGTGATCAAGCGGAAAGATTTAATCTGTTTTAACGTTATGATTTACTAAAATACCTCTTGCCTTTCGCAGGCACGAGTTGAAGACCTGCTGATCAGGGATTCAGCAACTCTGTTCCTGAGGGAGTCATTCCAACGTATCAACAATACCAGGTTAGGCTGCTGCTAGAAGTGAGCTAATAAAAGCTTGGTTAATAAGCTCTTCGTGTTAGCTATTCTGAACAGATTGAGTGCATCTCTCTAGCAGTCTTTCTTTGGAGGGGCTGCAGCCAAAGTATTTGATAAGCTATGATGTAAGAAACCCAAGCTAGCATGGGGGTTTGGTTCTCTTTGCTTGTTTAATAAATGTAGGAGACTCTTCTCCAGTAGCTTGTCGCCTTGTTTCACAGCCTTCAGCCTTGGAGTCAGGCACTTCATGTAAACAAAGTAATGTTTACAGAACTCTTTATCACGTTTTTACATTCTTAGACCAGTAGAAGTGAAGAGGTTGAACCTCTGTCTTCCAATGTGGTCTCCTTTCTAAAAATCTATATAAGTTGTAAGAAAAATTAAACTTCCTCTTTTCCCGCTCTGACTCCGTGGTGATCACTGCGTCTCCCTCGGGACAGCTTTGCGTCCATAGTAGCTGAATGCATTTTGTTGCAGTAATTACTGCTTCTGGTGTCAGAACACAGATCAGATCATCCAGCTTTTCATTTTCTCCTAGAGACACGATGTCTTCTGGAAATGACTGTCAATCCCAGACCTTGACCAAACCCACACTAGGTGAGAGAGAGGCAGCTGAATTGGTTGACAGGGTGTTTGGATTGAAGGTGTCGTGGATCAGGTCACTCCCCAGCTATGATGATCAGAACTTCCATGTGCGTGTTTCAGCTGAAGGTGCTGATGAATATGTCCTCAAAATCACCAATTCAGAAGACAGCCAGGAGCCTGACCTCATTGAAGTGCAGACCCAGGCCATGATGTTTCTCAGTGCTGAAGGCTTCCCTTCAGCTACTCCTTACCTGACCAAAGATGGTAACATAATGTCTCTGGAGTTGGGAGGTGAGCTGTTGTGGGTACCTTAACTGCCCCACTCCCACCCTTAGCTTGGCAGTAGCTTGCTGTATGTCATACCATATGTATGCTAAAGGGAAACTCTAGGCTTGTGTTTGAATAGTGGGGATATGTATCAGGTGATCTCCATTCTGGCCATAATAGTCCAAACTTAAAATACCAGAAGCAAAGCAACCCAGTGGGAGTAATAATTAACTAGGAAAATTCTTAGGAAAACACTTCAGCTTAAGGAATTGGAGAAAAAAAATTATCTGACATCTGTGTCCACCCAGAGATGGAGTTAAAAATGCCTCATTGACTACGTGGTGCTTGAAATTATTTGCCTTCAGAGTGGTGTAAAATACAATTCTAGCCCATCTCAGAAGCCAGAATAAATTGATTTAACAGTATTTGGAAGAAAAAATTGTGCTGGCATTTAGCTTTTACTGTCACTGTAACTTCCATACAACATTTGGAATTCCTGAGACCTGTTCTGCTGCAAAATTTTATGTGGGTGTGCAGGCACCGGAGGAACTTTGCTCGGTGCTGAATTGGGTCTGAGCACAAGGACTAAAAATCCAGCATAGATTTTCTAAGTGTGTTAAGGTTTCTACATTATTATACAACATTTGGTAAATCAAGCCTTTGCATTAAATCTTTTTTATGAGCTACATCTGACAACTTCTACACCAGGATGCACCTTTTTAGCCTCTTGCATTAACTGAGTAACACACAGCAGAGTGACTGACTGCCTCTCTCCTTATCAGGTACTAGACCTGGGAGCAAGAAGTACATGGTCAGACTTCTGACTTATCTGCCAGGTACACCAGTAGCAAAAATCACTACCAATGCTCAGATTCTGTATGAGATTGGGAGACTCGCTGCCAGTGTGGATAAAGTGCTCTCAGAGGTGAGTTATCATGCTTCAGCCTCAGCCTTCTCTTTACCAATGTCTCTTCAGCATTTGCTACTGTGCTTGCTGCCTGCTTTTCTGACCTGCAAAATGCAAGTTGGTGACTGTAGATGTCAGTTTGACTCATGGCTCAGGTGCCAGCCTCCAAGCTGGCTGCTACTAAAGCCTTTCCCCAAGTACATGACAACTGACGTGGTACTGGTGATCCTTCTGCAATGCATTTTTGTACCACGAATAGGGAGATAAGGAGTTTTTACTTATGCAAAGCTCACTTGTTAGTGTTTCAAACCTGGCAAATAAAGGAGAATGAACCCTAGGGTGCTCAAATCAGAAGAATGCCAAGCTCATTTTAAAGAATTCTTGTGTAGTGCACAGCTGGCTGATCTACTATTTTGAATTTCTTTTGACTTGCTGACTTTCTTCTCATCATTAGCACTGTGACCATTTCACATTGGTACCCTCCCTACACCAGCAAGCTGTGCCAACAGACATCTGTGACGCTTCTCATTTGCACCACTTCCCCTGAGATAGTCTTAATGCAAAGTATGTTCTGTCTTTATAATAAAGCTGATCAATCAGTTAGTAAGTAAGTTTGATGCATGAAAGACCTCACATTATTTATTAACCTTTCATTAACCTTTCCTTCTCATGTTCTGGCTGCCAGCTTCAGACAGTTATGAAATGAGAATTGCCAGTTTTACTAAGCACGTTCTTAAATTTCAAGAGCATTTTTCAGTTGTGAAAGATAACTTACTGTTGCCTTCTGACACCCTGGCCACACTCTTACAATGTGATTAAAATAAACTAGTCTCAAAATATGCCTATGACTGATCCTGCTAAGGAGGAAGTAGTTAATGAGAAGCAATTCTGATGGAAAACGCTCTTTATTCCTGCAACATATGGAATAGCATCCACAAAGTGGTTTAGGTCTGGTCTTTACTTGTTCATACACCATCCACTTTTGACTATCATTTAGTGATCTTGAAGAGCCTTAATTACAAGCATTTTTTGATATTTGTTTGTTTGTTTGTTTTTCTTAAAAGGAAGCCAGCTACTCTTGTGGGAAAGTTTTTGTTGGTTTTTTTTTTTTAGTTTGCCCTATGCACTGATCCAATCTGGCCCAGAGGTCACCTTAATAAGCAATTGAGGAGTCCAAGATAAGCATGAGGTGTGCAGTGCTTTTCCTCTCTGAATGTCACTTTCCAAACCATCCCTTCCATTTGCTAGTGAGAGAGAGGTTAAGGACCTTGTATGTTTAAAGTAGTAGGGCCTGGATGTATACAAAGGCAAATTTTCATAAGCATAAAGCCATGGTCAGTGTCTCCATAAACAACTGTGCTCAGGATTTTCCATACACCAGCTGTTCCTAAGGCTTGTCCCCCAAAGGTCCCACCTTTAAAAGCAGAGTGTGCCTGCTCCCACGTTTTGTGTCTCTGCTGCTCCCACAGCTCTCTGCAGCACCAGCTGTACAGGCTGAGCTCTGCCAGAGCAGGGCTCTGGCCTTGGCAGAGGCTCAAAGTTGCTACGTCCCGTCACCCTATGGACAGCCAACAGCAATTTTACATTATTGAAGTGACAAATGATTTAAGGTAATCTTTGTACCTAAAACATGGGGAAAACCATTCAGGCTCTATGCAGATATTAAGACACTTGCCTTAATCATTCTTCAGGTTATTCTTTTACTTGATATAAAACAACAGTCCAACTCATGATGCTTTTCAGTGAGTGTTATTAAAAACCTGTTAAAATTAATAGGGGTTTTGAATCAAGCCTTTTAGTCATAAAGTCAGCAATTTTTCTTATGCCTTTATTACTGTGTGCTTTTTCCAAAGAAATTCCAGCATCCATCATTAAAAAGTTTGCATCGAGGTCAGTTCATTTGGAACCTGGCAAATGTTCCTCTTCTAGATCAATACATTTATGCCTTGGGCCAGAACAAATACCGTGCAGTGGTGGAGCAAGTTATTGAGCAGTTTAAAGGCAAAGTAATACCCAAGCTAAGAAGTTTCCGAGCCTGTGAGTATTTTATTTTCATTGTAATTATTTTTAACTGAGACACAGAATTTTTTTCCAGGAGTTTGGCTCTGTAGAGAAGAAAAACAAAAATAGCAAAAGTAAAGCTCTTTTCCCTAGCATAGACATGGACAAATACCGTGCTGAATGTGCACAGCACAGAGTAAGCCAAGAGGAATGTTCTGTCCAGTCAGGGTCAGTTCTTTATCTTTCTGATAAGTTTGTTCCCACTTAAGTTTATGATTTTCATGCTGTTATATCAGCTTACTAAATATATATGGAGTACAGTACTACCTTTCATAAAGGCCCAAATAAGTACTTAATTCAATTTTTGGAATTCAGTTGACATTGATATTGATAATAATGTGACAGTTCTGTAGTTGGAAGTTGGTGTTGTGTGTTTGCAAACATGCAGTGTATCGCAGGTCACAGCAGCCTGGAGCTCCATCTCGAAATGCTCCCTCTTCTCCACTGCTGTCGGTCATCTGGCAGTGCAGTGGAAGTTCAGGGGAAGCAGTAAAGCTGTGAAAGACAGCACTTGATGCTGCAGGGGACTAGTGTGGTTTTGTAGCTGAGTGTTAGTTTGACATGCATCTTCCCAAAGCTGTTTTAGCTGTTTAATAATTATTAAATACTGTTTCTATTTCTTCTGTGTTTAGGTATCAATCATGGAGACCTTAATGACCACAACATTCTAGTAGACTCCAGTTCAGCTTCCCTAGAGTACAGAGTGTCTGGCATCCTGGACTTTAGTGATATGAGTTATGGGTATTACGTGTTTGAGGTCGCAATAACCATCATGTACATGATGATTGAGAGCCCAGACCCGCTGAGTGTTGGGGGCCATGTTCTTGCAGGGTTTGAGAGCGTCCTGCCACTCACCGCCGAGGAGAGAGGTGCCCTCTTTCTCCTGGTGAGTGGGAGGTTTGCACAGTCTCTTGTCATCGCCGCCCACACGGCTCTGCTGTACCCAGAGAACAAGGAGTACCTCACAATCACAGCCAAATCTGGCTGGAAACACTTAATGACAATGTTCCAGGTGGGCCAGGAAGCTATAGAGAAGACGTGGTTTGAGACTGCCCAGGCGTACACGTACCACGCACCTGCCCCTTAGGTCCGCGGCTCCTGAGGTATTGGCTGTGATATCGGACTGTATAAAGCAATAAAGGCAGCGCTGCCTGGGCTGGATGGGGCATGTCCGCCGTGCTGCGTCCGAGGGCAGGGGCGGGACCACACTCATCTTCCCGGGAGAAAAAACCATTACCGCCCTCCCGGCGGGGGGAGCGTTATGTGACCGTTATGCACCCTCATCGCGGGAGCCGGGCCCTTATCCGCAGTCACATCGGGAGTGTGGTGTGACCATTACCTGCCCCCTCACGGCAGGGCTGTGCTGTGACTATTACCTGCCCTCACACGGCGGGCGGGGCCGTTTCCCGCCCCTTTCGGCGGAGCGCAGGCACGCGCCCGTGACGCTGCGGGCCGCGCGCGCCAGCCCCGCCCCGCGGCGACAGTAAAGGGCGCAGGCCCCGCCCCAGCCCGGCACGCGGCACTGCGCAGGCGCGGCGGCCATTTCCGACGCGGCGGTGAAGGTTCGGGTGCTGTCGCGGCGCCCGGTTCTTGCCCGCCGGCCGGGTGTCGCCGCCCCTCGCCCGGCCCAGCGGTTCCCTCCGGTCCGCCGTGAGTGAGGACGGGTGGTGGGTGGGCGGTGGGGCACGGGACACGTCCTTAAGCGGCGCGGGAGGCTGCGCGGCCCTCGCGTTCTGCTGCGCTGAGGATGACTGTGCAGTGCGGGCGCGGGCGGCAGCGCCCCCTGCGGCCGTGCCGGGGTGCGCTCGGTGCCGGTTCCCGGGGTTCCCGGGGTTCCCGGTTCACGTGCCTTGTGCTCTCTTGGCAGTCCCGGTGACAGTTCTCGTGCCCTGTGCTCTCCTGCCGGCGCACTGCCCTCTGCCCGTGGCGCGTCCTCGACACCATGGTGAGTGACTCGCCTTTCCCGGAGCTTTGCTGAGCCGCGGGTCCTGCCGAGTCACGGCCCGGGCGGGGGTGGCGGCCACACTGCAGGGGCCGGGTTGTGGGCACCAGTGACCAGCCTGAGGTCTCCGAGTGGCTGGGTCTGTTATAGAGGGGCTTTAGGGCGTTGGTGACAAGAGACTGGTGATACTTACTGAGCTATTCTTTTACAGTCTCGAAGATATGACTCCAGAACTACCATATTTTCTCCGGAAGGTATTTTTTAACCCGACACTTTCAAATAAACTCTAACTATTCTATCTGTCTTCTCAAAACTATCAAAATATTTGCACGAAGCGTGGTTGTTAGTAGCGTGTTTTTTTCTGAATATGAGTTACAGAAATCATATTTACCCACACCCAGTTTTGTAAGGACAGCAAAGATCCGAAGTGGATACTTTCAAATTCATTCTAATTGAAGCAAAAATGAGACTGGGTCCCATTAGTGAATAATATCGCCTGCCATGTTTTTGAAAGAGCTAACCATTTAGCTCTTGTTTGAGTATGGTTAGATTTTGTCACTATTCCCTGAGAATAGATAATATCCTGCTACTGCAGTCATGCCTCTCCTTGTTATTCTTGCACATGCTGAAAGAAGTACGTACAAACCACATTTTCTTACTTCTTAGATGGGATGAACCCAAGAAATCCAGTATAAAATATTTTCTTTGTTTATTGAAAATTTGTTTTGGCTTATCCTACTGCAGCAGAGAGCTCTTCAATTTTTTCTTATTTTCTTTGTTTTTGTTTTTTTTTTAATAGATGGGGTTTTTTCCCCAGTGGCTATGTCCAGTTTACCTTATTTTCCTTCTCTGACTCCCTCCTCCTTTTCAACCAGTTAATTAACAGTTAACTGGTAAAAGACTGAAGATGGGACATTGAGCACTTGTGAGATTCTTGTTACTTTAAGTCACCTCGTGTAGTTGGTTTTGTTCAGTGTAATTTTTTGATGATAGGGATTCCAATCCTTTCCTAGGTCGCTTGTACCAGGTTGAGTATGCGATGGAGGCCATTGGGCATGCGGGCACTTGCCTGGGAATTCTAGCCAACGATGGAGTTCTGCTGGCAGCAGAGCGGCGCAACATTCACAAGCTTCTTGATGAAGTGTTTTTCTCAGAGAAAATATACAAACTTAATGAGTAAGTTGAAATGGTGGTTAAATGTCCAGTGATGTTATTAACAACAAGGAGCTGATAAGCACATAACTTTGTCTTACTTTATTTGAGGTGTTAATAATCTTTTCGTTTGGTATTTCAGACAAGTATGACTATTCTGTCATTATTTACTTAAGTAGTTCCCCTTCTAAAGTAGAAGTATTGCTGGTTTGGTTTATCTAGGAGAATTTTCTAGGTGGAATAGCCTGTTGGTACTATGCCATACAAGGTAATGGTTTTGTGGCAGTTAAGAGAACTGGGAAATCTCAGTTTTACAAAATACCATTGGGGGGCAGAATAAAGAATGCAAACAAAAACTACCATGCTATTTCAGCTCCCCTTCCATGTCTGTGTTTTTCTTCGGTGGCTTGAAAAGTACAAGATAACTGAATAAAATATGCCTTAGGCTTCTTTGTCACAATTGTGAAACATCTTTCTATTACCATTTTCATGCTAGCTCCAGGAAGTTAAATTTGTGATGTCAGAGCAGAGTTTTATGGATTATGCTTTCTTGTAAGGGAGGTAGAGTTTCATCCTTGACAGAAGCTGCACATGAACACAAATAGTTTTCCATCCTGTCTGACTCCCATTCTATGTTGATCTTGAAAGCACCTGGAATGGTAGAAGTACTGGATTTCCAAGGAGGCAGTCTAACAGCACACTGCAGTAGTCACCTAGAACAGCCCTTCCATCTTGGAAAACCCCTAATTCCACAAATCCTTTTTGTGTAGCAAAGGGTTTGTAGCATATCAGATTGAGCTAAAGAGATACTAAACTAGTGTCCAACAAAACAATCAAGGATTGAAGTGCTTATTTTTCTTAGGCACCTATCAAGACTATGAAGTTTCAGTTACACAGATGCCATGTGTCAGCCAGCAGCTCCCACTGAAGGCCTGCTACATCTGTGTGGCTCCTTCAGTGCTGAGGTGTGCTGTTTCAGGTGGCCTCCTGAGAGGCACCTGTATGTATGGATGTGCCTAATGGCTCTTGTAAAACCACTCAGAACGGAATCATCCTTGGCATGACCCTCTTCTCAGAACTATATGTATAACTAACGTACTGACTTTCACTGCCTGCCTTTGCTCTTAGCAAATGGTTACTGGTGTTTCTGGTGCACCCTAAAGGCAGGAGCTGATGCACCCATTTCGTACGGCAGCTGTGTAGTTTTGATAAGAAAAACCCAACAGTAGAAGCTTTGCTTGAGCCCCTGTATGAACGTGTGAGTGTTGGTTGGAGATTGACAGGAATTCAGTTAATTTGTATGCTTTTCTTGCAGGGACATGGCGTGCAGCGTTGCAGGAATAACGTCAGATGCCAATGTTCTAACAAATGAGCTGAGACTGATTGCACAGAGGTAGGTCTGCTGACAGCTGACACAGTTTTACTTGCTGTGCTGTCACATTCAGCTCTCTTTATGCATTAGATCAGAATGAGCATGCATTTAGTAGATCAGAAGTAGGTTGAAATAGAATAGCTAGATAACAGAGGCTCTAACTTGGGAACTTCTTTCCTCTTAAATGTTATGCAGGATATGGTCAGCAAAACAAGTTTCGAAAACTGTTTTTTTTCCTCTTTGATATTAGGTATTTGTTACAGTATCAAGAGCCCATTCCTTGTGAACAACTAGTAACAGCACTGTGTGATATCAAGCAGGCTTATACGCAATTTGGAGGTAATGTGTGATGAATCATTGTGTTACTAAATGTATCAAGAACAATTCTCTTACATAATATGAAGGATCTAAGTCTGTGGACACTTCTACTGAATTCTCTTAAGAAGTTATACTTAGGAAAAAACCAGCCTAATTTTAGAGGGGAATGAGTAGTCATGGTTACTGTTTTCTGCTGCTGAGGTTTCTATTTCTTATGGCTTGGGATATTGATAGCTGAGATGCTGGCCCATTGCACAGAATGCTTTGAGTGCTTTGGTATTTAATGAATGCCTTCAAAAGACCAGGAGAGAATTGTTTAGGCAACCCTTCAACATTTTGGGGCCATCCAGCATAATGGCACAACAAATCAAAAACAGGCTGTATATAGGGGTATCAATATTCTAACACTTGAAAACAGTACTGTTTATGTGGCTCAAGCAACATGTTAGAAAATGATATTGTAAGTAGTGTTCCTTAGTATGTGAACTGATAATATCTGTAGTGGGAGGGAATTACCTTTTAAACTACCTGGCTTTTGGCACTGCTAAGTTAAATACTTTAACAGCTAAGCTACATACTTGAAATATTAAATTTTAAGTCCTGAGATGATAAATTACAATTTGTGGAGACACAAATGAACTGCTGTTAAGGTTAAATGGTGTAAACCTCTGCTGCGTCCAACCCCATGACTTAGAAGAAAGTGCCGGCGTGCTTATCTCAAGCAACAGAAGTGCAGAACTGTCTGTTAAATCCTAGTTCACAGGAATAGATTGAAAAACTAAATCAAAGAAAATAATTGTCACTCATGACCAATCTTGTTACTAAATTTAGGTTGCTAATAGCCTTCTTTTCAACAGGAAAACGTCCTTTTGGTGTTTCATTGCTCTATATTGGCTGGGATAAGCATTATGGATTTCAGCTGTATCAAAGTGATCCTAGTGGAAATTATGGAGGGTGGAAAGCCACGTGCATTGGGAATAATAGCGCTGTAAGTTCCGGGTTTTTTCTTCTCAAAAAGACAAGTTTAAAACTGTAAATTGTACTGTATTAGTTCTGTATTAATTAAGCTGAGTTGTTGATTATTAGTGTGGGAAAGATTTACAGGTAATTGTAGAAATGCTGCTGTTAACTCACATGTTGGTATTACCTGGCAAGACTTCAGCTGTATGGTTGATTGCCCAAAGACACCATTTTAATTTCTGTGAAATTTACAGGCAGCTGTGTCAATGCTGAAGCAAGACTACAAAGAAGGGGAAATGACCTTAAAGACTGCTCTGGCATTGGCCATTAAGGTTCTGAACAAAACCATGGATGTCAGCAAGCTCTCTGCTGAGAAAGGTGAGTGTTCGCTGACATGAGCCGGCACCCTCTGCTTAAAGAAAGGGAGCGGTGAGTGCACATGTTCCAGATGTGGTTCACCAGAGTGTTAGTTGTCACAAAAAATGTTTTCAGAAGATGCAGGAATTCTCAGCCTTAGCCTAAGAGGCATTCAGATAACTTAGTCCAGGCTGATCCCTGTTGGCCAGCTCCAAAGGCGAGGCTGCAGTTTGGGGATTGAAGTGGCTGTGTCTGGGAGCAGAACCCTGAGAGGAGCTGCTGTGCTCTGCTGCAGGAGGGGACTGCGGGTGGCTGCCTCCAGCCAGGCTGTGTGGCACAGGGAGCACTGGAGCCTTCTGCCTCACTGTCTCTTGTAATCTCAAACCTTGCCCTGCTGATGATTGCTCTGCCTAAACACTGCTGTCTGTTCCATGTGTTTCAGTTGAAATTGCAACACTGACAAGAGAGAACGGAAAGACAGTAATAAGGGTTCTGAAGCAAAAGGAGGTGGAACAATTGATAAAACAACATGAGGAGGAGGAAGCAAAAGCTGAACGTGAAAAGAAGGAGAAAGAACAAAAAGAGAAGGATAAATAGAATATGAAATCAAGTGTTCTGTAGATAATAATGGACCTGCTTCAGCAAAAGATAATCTGGATTTCTGTGCTGTAGAAGCCTGCAGCTAATGCCATGGAGGACCCAGAACTAATTTTGATGAACCAGGTCTTTAGTCATCATTTAGATAATTAGTTTACTGCTCCTTACATTGACCAGTAATTGCTTTAATTCTTGAACACTCTTTCTTTCATCTTCTATTTTTTATTACGGAATAAAATTTAAGAAGAATAGTGATGGGTGTCTTTATTTCCTCAGTAATGTCTGGGTATGCACAATCTTGAGGAATTTAATTGCTTTAAACCATTAAAACAAGGTATATGCTAGTTGGTAAAGAGCAAATATGGTGTTAGAATTGTTAGAATTTTGTGTGTATGTGTGGGTTTTCCTTTTAAAGGTAGTGAAAAGAGCTCCTAAGTTTGAAAAGTCATTTCACAAACACAGAATTAAAGTGTGCTGGCATGCCAAGTTTTAGTTTTGGCCTATTTTGTTCTATAGCAGGCTCTGTCAAACTGATGGTCATGCAAGCCAGTAGTGTTTTAAAAATGCCCTGTAGCAAATGTATTCAGTTTATCATAGCCTTCACAAGTGCATGTGTTTTCTAAGGAATTAATCATACAACACTAGTTATATTCACACAAACTAGAAATACATTTTACAAAGGCCACATGAAAATGCTTTATCTTGTCAAATTACAAAAAGGTAAGTAAAATAGTGCATGATTTTTAGGCCATGTTGACTATTTCACATTTTATCCTGAAAGGAAATAGAGAATGTTTTATGTTTAATGTTGCTGATACTTGCCTAGTGAATTTGGTTCCTTTCTCTGACGTAGCAGTCAAGAAAACTAACCAGTTAACAACCAAGAAATCATAATTGTGCGTGAATTAGGAATCATAGTAATTTTTATCCAGCTTGCCCCTATACTGAATGCAAAAAAGTATGATTGTCAGATTAGCAAAAATCTCTTCTTCTGAAAAAATAAGTGATCTGGAGTGAACAAAAGAAATGAAAAGTTACTGAAAATGACTGTGCACCCATTCAGATATCAAAAGCAAAGTGAAAAGCCTGAGCGCCATGATTAAAAGTGAGGCCTGGCTAAATTTCAAACTATGACAGTGGTGATCCAGCCCATTTGTGTCCACTCCAGATTGTATTAATCTTGGTTTGGTTTTCTTACCCCAAAGGATATCTGATGTATACAGGATTTAATATGACCATTTAAAGAAACTGAGTGGATTCATACAGTGTCTCGTTGGTTTTAATTAATCTCAAACATTTTTGACTAAAATGTACTTTGTCAGCATGGCCAGAAATGACCTTTCCTCTTGACTAAGCCGATTTTTGAGCTCACTGCTGTAAGAGTCACTGCTGAGAACAGAGGGAAGGAATCTGACTCAAGATGTCTGTGCTGCAGCTTGTGTAGTTGTCCTGCACGTACTCTGTCAGCCTCTGTACAGAGGGGGGAGGCTGTGGGTTCTCTGCAGGACCTGCTTGGTCATTCTCTAAGTCTTGGTGCAAACAAATTGCTTTAGTCTTCAGCACTGAAGTTAGACAGCACTTTGTTAATAGTCAAATTTTATAGCTAATGAAAGTTCAGCTGACTTATTTACACCCTGTGCCACAGTAGGTCTTCCAAATAACAACATAGGAATGGTATTTCTTGTAAAAAGTCCTGAATAGTTGCAGGGGTAACATGCAATGGGTAATATATAATCTCCATTATAAAGGATTGTATAAATACCTCAAGCTCCGTTTTATATAGAAATTCAGTGCTCAATCTTTCTATTTTTTGATACCATGAATGCAATATATCAGCATCTTTTGCAGATTTCTGGATCACTGATGATGGTTATACAAGTACTTGGAATATGCTCTAAAAGCAGCAATGCCAAAATGGAGTTTTTTCTCACTTCTCAAAGATTATTTGCAACAATATGTGATAGATTCCAGCAATGCTTTCTGTCTTCTAGGAAACTGTTAGAGCATCTGAGCTTGTGTTCATCAATGTATATAGTTCATAAAAGGCAGTCTGTTTAGTGTACTAGTGTAACTATTATCAGATAGCTTAGAATATAGACTTACTAAAATATTTTTTTTAGAAGCATCTTTTTCTAAAAAAATGGGGATAACTCATATATGCATATCTTGGTTTAAAGAATTACCAGTACCATTTCTTTGCCAAACATGGCATCATTTGCTGGTAAAGGAGAACTTTTTAGATACTGTAATAATAAAGAGTTGGAATGACTTTAATAAATGTATTGAAGCATTGTGATAAGTTTTAAAAGATCTATTTATTTAAAAGTTTTGTTTGCACAAAGTGGAAGAATATTGTCTAATACTTTGAATATAATCTTTGAACAGCAATTACCAATTTAATTTTTAAAAAATCATCTCTCCTGAGTGCCCTTGAGGTGATTGTTAGGTGAGCCTCAGTACTGCCTTGGAATAGGCAAGTAACTCTAGTCATGTCCAAGATGTACAGCCAAGTTCTCCTAACCAAGATTTAATTTGTTATTCTTTTCTGCATTTGAGCCTAGGGCAGTAAGCAGATGCTGGAGATCTTTCATGATTAGAATCTTCCTGAGCCATCCGGACACTAATGCAAGTTTCTTATCTGTTCTTCCTAGAAATGAGAGCAGTGTTTGATTGCATTGGCCTATTGTGTTGATTCTGGCTTTGTGTGTTTAAAAAAAAAATTAAAAAAAAATAATCACCGCCAACTGTGCCTTTTCTGGGAGTGGTTTGGGGATAAGTCGTAAGAACAGAAAAACGATTCTGGCGATACAATTGAGGTATCTTTGCTAATCAAAATGATCTTCCTGTTCTTTGGGTTTTTTTGGTTGGTTTTTTTTTTTTTTTTTTTGTGTATGTAGTGTTTACCTAGAGTTTACAGTGTATTACATAAGTATTTAAAATATTTAGCTATTGCTGTGGATTCAGTGTTATTTTAAAACAAGAAATTCATGTGGTGCTGTGGAAGGTGACAGATTTTTCAAGCTAGGTAGAAGTATTTACTTAAAATCGTTTGCGTAATATGATGTTTGTAAACTTAAAAAATTGGATAGCTTATATCTCACTTGAGTGCATGATAGAACTTATTAGGGCAAATGTGCAAATATTTACAAATAGATTGTCCTAAGAAATTGTAATGTGGTTTGTTATTCTAAGTAGTTTGATATAATGAAACTACCGCTTCTCCAATAATTACCTGTGCTGTTTCTTGCATCTGTCAGTGTTTAAAAATAGTTAGCTTGTTTTCTAGGTGACTGTATTCTGTTCAAATAAAGTCAAATTAACTTCCAAGACTGCTTCTTCTATGACCTCCTTTAGGTATGCTTTCCTCTTCATCCAAATATTTTACTTGTCAGTTACAAAAGTAGCCAAATTAAGAGACAGCAAAAGAATCCTGATGTTAAATTTGACAGCTGCTTCTGGTTTGTTATGTATTTCCAAGGTAATTATTTATTCTTTCTGTTCATAACCTTAAAATTAGGAAAAAGTACTCTCCACTCTGTTGTGAAAATGAATATTATGACTGAAAGGTGTTCAGTGGTTTCAGAGGCTTCAGGACTGTATGTGATACATAGATAACTCAGTATACAAGACATGTAAGTCCAAGAAGCTGGTGCACTCAAATACTTCATACATGAGTACATGTTGTAGTATGTATTAAACTATGTACATTGTGTAATTTCAGACTGGAGAAGATTCTAAGACTTATTTAAATGTCTTTCATTTTCTTTAAAGAGTTTTTCCACTACAGTTCTTCTGCAGTAACAATTATCCTCATTTTCAAATTTTAATTGCAGTTATTTCTACTACAATATGAAAGCCCTCTAAAGTTACTGGATCTAAGAGTACCCTGCACTGGCTTTAATCTGGAGAAAATTAATCTTCACCAAGTTTTTAGAATACTTCTCATTTTACAAATAGAACTGAGCAGCTGGCTATTTTTATCTGGGTTTAATTTGGCATTTGGCTTTCCAGTTAAACTACTCTTCAGCACACAGTAAAAGCTGCTATCAGCCAATTTATTGCACATTCTCTTTAGCGGGGACCTTCAGATGTCACCTCCTGCTGACAAGGGTCCTTTGAAAGACAGCATTACTCATGTAACTGTTTAGGCTTTCACTTTACTGTAAATGTTAAACTTAACGTGCTGCTGATACTATTAACATTCTGCTCCAAGTTCAAAGCAGCCAGAAAAAAAAAGCTACTTATTTATAACTACTGTTTTCTAAAACAGTAATAATGCAACATAATTAACATGTGTCAGATGACACTACATAAAATATTTAGCAAAATGTTAGGCATGTAACCCAGACAGTTTAATCCTTTTATATCCTACAGCATCTGTTTTGCCTAGTTATGACCCAGCTGCACACAAATCCAGAGTTATGTAATAAAACCAGTTTCCTATGTCCTGCACGTTCTAGTGGCAGATATGTTCAACACTGGTAGCTACATATTATGGCTCTAAACTGCATCTACTGCAATGCACAGAAATACACATTTTACATGATAACCTCATGTTAGGAACAGCAAGTGCAGTGCAGTAGTGAACCAGCTTCCATTAAAAACTACAGAGTTGCAATTTCAGTACAAATATTGCCCAGTAATTCTTGAAGCACTCAGAAAATACCAGAGCTACAGTGTCACCAAAAAAAAAGTAAAAAAAAAAAAAAGTGTGTGTGGGGAGTTGTGCCTTGTTTTGTGCTAAAAATATATTTTCCATTTACTATAAAATCTTGAGTTATACCATTCTGTATACACTGAGCATTTCAAAATAAGAGCCATGCTGCCTCTTTTACACAAATATTTTGATCATGGAAGACATGCCATATACAAATGGATTCTCAGTACATAAAATAACCATATTTACTGCAGAGCATTCAAATCAATACAGCCTGTCACTAGAAGTGTGCTGGAAGAAACTCCTGTGTAAGCAGCCTTTTTTGTGTGCTTGTACAGACGGCATTATGTCTTGCGCAGACACGCATAGCCCA
Organism: Horornis vulcanius; assembly: GCA_013401035.1. Taxonomy (NCBI): domain Eukaryota; kingdom Metazoa; phylum Chordata; class Aves; order Passeriformes; family Scotocercidae; genus Horornis; species Horornis vulcanius. The sequence goes on along the minus strand of VZUA01027100.1, from coordinate 12,275 downwards.
AATATGGCTGCAGGAAAAGATAATGCAGGAGAACATGAGTTTAAAAATTAAGAAAGGGATTGAAATGCTCCAGTATTCTGTTTTGGTCATTGAAAAGATTCACTGTTTACACAGAGAGATGCAATTTTTCTGTGAAATAAACAATTGGTATAAAAGAATTTTGACAACTGACAACGTGCTTAATGAAATTGCTGTTTGGGTAGTGCTCATTTTAGAAAGGTATTAAGCTGCTAAAAGTATTTGAGTTAAATAAGGACCATTTTCCTGATGAATCTGGTATCTAGCACTTTTCATGTAGAAGCTGATTAACGCTGTAAAGTCATTTAGCCCTTCTTTCCAAGTCTTTTCTCACTATAAAATAGTGAATACCATCTTAGATGTAAAAATGCATTCATGCCAGCTGCCTCTATTTTTTGTGGCAATGTACATTTCCATAAGGATGATTTAGGAAAAATGACTGATTAAATTTCACAGTTTATGTATTGAAAGTTGTCTTTGGTAACAGATTTTATTTATCTGATACAGAGAAACGTGGTGTTTTGTACAGAGTATTTATTATATATGTAGTATATCTATAATAGACCTAAAGATGTGGAAATATCCCAAGTCTTTTTAGCTTGCATCAGTTAATCTACTTGAGATTAAAAATTCCAAAAAATTCTGAATTAAAAACTTTAAAAAATCGATTTAGAAACTTTTTTTAAAAAGTCGCTACTGAGTGTTTCAAATGCAATGGAAAATTAAAAGGGTTTTTTTCGCCAGAAGTCACTTACACTTGCACCCTCCCAAAAGCACGGTGCAGAAGTCGCAGGCGTTGCCCGGGTGGATGTGCCGGAGTTACCGAGCGCCGGCGCTGCAGCAGCCGCTGCGCGGGACAGCGGCCCCGGCTGCGTTCGGCGCGCACCTGCTCGGCCCCGGCAAGAGCCGCTCCCGGGCTGCGGGGCGGGCCCGGGGGTGCCGAGCCCGTGGGTGCAGTGCTGCCGCCTCTTCTCTGCGGTACCTGCCGGGAGCTTCTTCGGCGCCGCCGGCTCCCGCACCGCGCCGGGAGCGGCTCCTGACACCCGGGGGCCGGCCCGCGATGGACGCCGGGCGCGGAGCGCGGCTGCGCTGCGGCCGCCCCCCGTCCCTGCTCCTCCTCACCTGGCTCTGCGCGCCCCTGTTCGGCCAGCCCGGAGCCTCGCACGCGGGTAAGGCGGCTCGGGGCTGCCCCGAGGGGTGAGAGTCGGCGGGGCCGAAGAAGAGTGAAGGGTGAAAGGCGCTCCGGTGAGGAGCCAGGAGGGTGTCGGAGGAAGGGCTCGGCCGGCCGGCCGGGGGTTCCGGGCTCGGAACCCCGCCTGGCGCTGTGCGGGGCCGCCGGGAATGGAGCGGGTGGTACTGCGGCCCGGGGGTCCGCGGGGCGCCGCTGCCCTCCCCAGCTGTGCCCGGCTGGGAGCGCGGGCAGCGGGAGCGGTTCGTGAGGGAAAATGAGGCGGAAATTTGCCTGAGGGGGAACGCTGTCGGCGATGGCGTCTCTGCGCACCAGCTTCGTTTTCCGCGCCATCAACTTTTTCTCGGCGAGGTTAAGGTAAGGCTGATGCCGTGTCCGGTGGTGGCTGCTGAGGGAGGATCGCAGGGCTCAGCTGGCTGTAAGAAAATGAGCGGGGCCTCCGGAGACCGCTGTCAAACGGGCTCACCAGGAATGCCTCCTCACAGAAGAGGGGGAAAATGTCTCTGCTAAACTATAACTTTTCAGGTGCATTATCAGTCTTGACTGCGTCGCATTTCATCACATTACATACACTTCTAAATGTGTATATATATAACGCTTTAAAGATCTCACCTGCCGTAGATTTCAGTTTTTGCTCTGCTCACTTTTGAGAGAAGGTGCAGTTTTATGTTTGTGGTGTATGCTTTGCATCTCTGCATCTGTTACACAGGTAAATTTGCGGAATATATTTTAACAACTGTAATTTTGCATATGAAAACAACCCTCTTAAGAATTTATAACAGAACCCTCTTTGGTTGTGCTTTACTTTGACTTCAAAAGAGGCAGTCTCATTATTCAATCAGGATTTAACTTTTCGACTTGAAGGATGTAAAATAGCATGTCAAGCTGCAGTACTTACAGAATTACACAAAGATTAAAGGAGCAAAATCACTGCTCTACCACAGATTTATGGAGAAACAGTTGTTTCAAAATGTTGCACTTACATAATTTGTAAGTACATTGCCAAGAGTTTTGCAGAATGTCTTGAAACCATAACTGCAATAATTACAGGCATAAAGAAAATTAATGAAAGATAAATTCTACTTATTTTTTGTGTTAACTGAAAATTGAAAAAGTGGTTGTAAATACGGTTTGTGGAAAGTTGATTGTATTGATGTCTAGGTTTTAATTCAGCCTACAAATACTCAGTCTGTTATTGCTGAATGTGATTTAAAAGATTATTCTTTGTCTCAGCACTTGGAAAAGTAGTGTTTTTCATGGTCTTCATGACAGAAGATGCAAAATCATTATGTTACATTATATGATTTATGTGACTGCATGGAATTAGCTGCAGTCAGGGTAAGCCAAGATTTGCCTTTTGGCACAAGCCAGCAATTTTGACTTCACTGAGAACTGGTCATGTATAGTGAGGCTAAAGTTTTCTTTTCACAACTTGTTTTTTCTAAAATAAAATGAAATTTGGTATAAGAGTTCTTGCAAATTAATTTGGTGTTCCCTTCAGTTAATAGACAACTAGTACTTTATCTTGGATAACTCTAAATTATCAAGAGAAAATACTTGGTGATTTACAATACAGTCAAAGTATAGGTTTTGCTCTTGCTCTGAATTTTAAACTAACAGGTGAGACTCAAATGCCCAAATACAGTTGAGGTTAACAACCACTTCTGGCCCTGCTGTGCCATGCTGCAGACCTGTGATGGTGTTTCCTTGGCAGTTCATGCACCCAAGCATTTTCCACTCAGTTTAAAGGATCAAGTCCTTCTCCCTACCCAACAGGAAACTGCAAGCCTTCCTCTTTGTATGGGTTTCTTGTGATTTTTCTCTTAAAATATTTTGTGCTTTCTTTAGAGATTCATAGGGGAATAAACGTGAGCATTGATTCATGGAAAAATGTTTGTGTTGATTTGTAGAAGGAACTGTGGAAGGAAGTACTTTCATAGTTTCCCACTTTTTGGAATGGTAAAACCTGGGGTTTGTGTGATATTACAGGTTTTGAAATCTCCTGCTCTTTTGCTGGTTTTGAGCAATGTAGCTGATTCCTGTGAGCTGTAAGGTTCTGTGTTCTGGTGTATCCAAGACTGGAATGGAGCTGAATGGGCAAAATGCTCCTGAGGCAGAAGGCAAGGCCAGTGCCCAACAGCTGCAGCACCCAGGGCTGCACTGACAGTTTGTGAGAAGCCCTGGTCTGTTTCTTATTCCCATAAGATTTTTTTTAACGTACATTTCGGATTTGTGTTTAATTCCATGACACATAGCCTCTAAATTTATACTTATCAGATTTGTATACTTATCAGATTCTACATACTTGTTCTTCCTTGTGCTCCTTGTGCTCTCTGCATTTCTATACTGCCTTTTTGCTGCTTGCTTTCAGCATTCCTCAGTGCTGACTTCACAGTCCATCTTCAGTCTTTACTGACAGGTCAGCAATCAGTGAAAATGATGCAACGAGTAAAAGTGATACAAAGAGAGATGGCAAAATCCTGGATCTGTTACAGGAAAGTCTTCCTGCCTTCAGAGTTACAGGATTTTTCCCCACGGCAGGCTGACATGAAGCCACCTTTTCCTGTGGCCTGGCTGTTGTGCAGGAAGAAGGATCCCAGTTCTGTCTGTGTGAGCTGAGCGGAGCACTCAGCATGTCCGTGAGCTTGGGAGGAAGTGCTGTGGCACGGCACAGACCTGCAGTTACAGCTGCAGGTGGCTGTCACTGCTGCTGGCAGTCCTGTCACTAGAGAGATGAGGAAGCTCTTTGGCTCTCTGGCACATGGGGTGAACTTACCCTAGAATCCATAGCTCGGGTATTCAGAAGGGAATGGTTTGTGGTCCTATAGATGTGACTGTCAGTTCACATCCATTTCTTGGTTAGCTTACAAACTACATGGCAGTCTATTAACCAAACTTGTAAATGTATTCAGAAATATGTGCCATAATTGTACCTTGCTGCTAAGCTGTTAGGGGGTAGTTTCATTCTCCTTTACAACAGTCAAGTTGTAACTTTACCATTTTAAATTTGAGTTGAATGTAAGAAACACCTTCCCCGCTTTCTGTGAGCAGCTCTTGTACCTCTGTGCATATTGGTAAGTACTAAGTAGTATTGCAGTTCAAAATTCCTCTCAGTTTCATGTCCAATATATGCCATTTTATTTTGCTACTGGTTGGCTGGAGGTTGATGTGCTAGGTAAGAGAGAAGGCACAAATCCTCCCAGTAACTTTAAAGCCACCTTTTCCATGCTTGTAGGTATGGTGATGGGGTTTGTGTTTATTTTTTAAACAGGGGAGGAAAAAATAGTTCTGGGAAGTTCAGAATGTAATAGTTGGCTTTTCTGACTTCTATTCAGTAAATAGAATAGTGTTAGGATTGCTGTTTTGACTTACAGAAATCCTAGTTAAGAGGATTGTGATCTTTCTAAATGCTTACTGTTAATTAAATGCTTGACTGTGATTGGATTCTGGGCAATTGCTAATGCATAAAAGGAAAAGTAGGCCAAAAAATTAAAGACCATGCAGGAAGTATGACTCATCCTTTTCAAATGGTCAGAGGAATCAATAGAAAAACGAAACTTAAATTTAATACCTTACCTGTCTTTTCTACCTAATGAAATAATGATCAGAGATCATATATTCATTCACCTTCCAGTTTTCTAAGCAAATGATTAGTTGTAGTATGTAGCAGTTAGATTTGTGGATAATAGTTTGTGTTATAATAGCCCAGAGTTAAAGAATATAATGTTAACTGCGAAGTATGGATATTTTGCAATGTTTATTGTCCCTGGTAGTTGGTTTGTTTGTTTTTGTTGTTTTGGTTTTTTTTTGCACCACAGCCTTTATTNTTTGGTTTTTTTTGTTTTTTTTGTTTTTTTTTTTTTTTTTTTTGTTGTTGTTGCAATGGTATTTGATTATAAACATGCATTAGTAATAAATATTAGTTCTGAATATACATCTTAACATTACACTTCTAAAAGGTGATCCTTTCCCCATGGGCCTCCTTTGAAACTGCACCCAAGAGTGATGCGAAGAAAACCTGAAATCATTAATACTCAATTCTGTCAATTAGAAAATGCTTTGAGTTACACTGTTTTAATTAGAAAATGCTTTGAACTGCACTGTTTAATGTGTAAGGACCAGCTGCACTGCCAATCTGATTCTTAGACTCTTTATCTGAGGAAGTGCAGAGGAATATAGAGTTCAAAGAAAGCTTATTATTTAGAGAAACATGGACTGTGATGTTCTCCTATTAAAAAAAAAAAAAATTTATGAAAATGCTTCTGGGATCAAGCCTGTAACACTAAGTATTTCACTGGTAATTCTTATAAAAGGAATAATGTTGTTAAATCATATTAAGATGCTAGGAAATTTAATCCCAATAATGGTACAGTAAATTACAAAAGTGTTGTTCTTTTGTAAAACTGATCTTTGTTTCTTATCTACAACATTTAAAAAGTCAGCCATTAGCAGCCCATGCAAAATTTTGACTGGAGAATGTTAACAAGATAAATAGACATATACATGTTTCATCATGCTATTCATGCATCTGAGTATGTAATGTTTCATCCTATGTTCTAAATAGTTCTTCCAAAGTACTTCAATAAAAAACTTTGTTAAACACTTATGGAGGAAATGGTAGAACTGAATTTTTAAATATGTTTTCAAGGTCAAGTGTTTCATTTCAATTTTTACTTAGCCTTTTGTCAGAGGTGTTCTCCAGCTACTTCAGAGTTTAAAAATTTTTGAATCATTAGTCTGCTTTGTGCATAAACATTTGTCTCCTTTGTGCAGGATTAAAATTTAGGCCATCCAACATCATATGTGATTTAGCTGTGGGAGGTTTTTTTGTTTGTTTGTTTGGGGTTTTTTTGTTATTGTTGCTTGATATGGACTCATCCTGAGGGGCAGTGAGAAGAGTTTAAGGTGTAAATCATAAAGTAAACATTGTCATTGGGAGTTACCACTGAACAGTGCAGAGAGCTACTTTTGATTTAAACTGCAGAGGTTAACTGGCCTCAATAAAAATGAAGACATGCAAATACTGATAAGCTTAGAACTGCCCTTCAAAGGCTGCAGATCTTCTAAGTATTTTTTAGTACACTGAACTAGTGGCAGGGGTGAGTGTTGCCATAATCTCTTGCCATCTGATTTAGTATGAGATTGTACTCTGAGCTGTTTATTTGCTAATCTTGCTAGTCATAGGTTTTAACCTCTTTCTGTTTTTCTCCAACCAGCATAGCTACTCTGTTGCCTTAAGCCACTAAAACTGTTTTACCTATTTTCTACTCTTTACATTTTTCCACTTGTCACCAGCTCTTCACAACTTTTTAAATTGATGTTAATACAAGGAGTAACTAAGAATCACAGCCCCTTGCTGTAATCTTAAAATCATAGATACATGGAAAAGAAATATAAAACATATACAGTCTGTGTAACAAATTATTTGAATGGCCCTATTAAATAAAATGTACAAGGTAGGGGTGATGACTTGTTTTGTTTTTGCCAAGTCTTAATATACTGCTACCATTCCCAGCCTCCTCATGGAGCTCTCCTCTTTTCTAGACCAGTTTGCCCCAGCATATTAATAAACAGAATAAACTAGATTTATTGAAAAGTGTGGATACATCTGTGATCAGAAAAAAAATAAATAATTGAACTATATTGTTAGTAAATAATGGTCATTGTAATAGATCAGTAAGCATACTATAGGTCTGAGTATAAAATGTTTGAAAAATAATCTGTAAGTTGATAAAAGCAGTAAAGGAACATGTTCCCGTTTAGCATAGCAGAGGAGATGCTGTGTTTTAAGAGAAGCTTAATCTGGAAACAACACATACCCTAAAGATGCTATATTGTTGCACAGAAGGTCATCTTACAGGAGCACAGAAATGGTGAAAGTGCAACTTTGCCTCTGCATTGCTTCAAGGTCAGTTAATGAAGAGATAATATCCAGCTGCATAGTCAGTCTTAAATTGTACGAAAAATTCAGTTGAGAGTTGTAACTGGAGGAGGGAAATGTAATTAATGCTAATATAAAGATCAAGTATTTATGAAATATTAGGCTGAAATAATACACAAAACCATTCATAATTCAGGAAATAGGGATAGAGAAATAGAGAAATTAAGTTGTGTCTTCAGGAAGCATTCTTTTGGATGTCTGTAAAATGTAGGGCTTGGCAAATCTGTGTATAGTTACAAATAAGAGGAAAATCCTCAGCTAATGAGGACATACTGAACCAGTTAAATATTTTTTGGCCCTTGTACATTTCCAAGATAACTTGTACACATGCAACATTCTGTTGCTGGATCCTTTTTGGCAACAATTCTTATGTCCTGTGAGTTTTCCTGTATCCACCTGAGCTGTCTCTAGTGGTACAGTGTAAGTTGCCCATCAGTTCTTTGCACATCCCACAAATCCATGATCTTGCAATGGAGATGTGTCAAATTGTAGAACATGTGCAAATAATATATCTCAAAGAATAGTAGGTTTGTGAGCAAATGAAATCACTCTAAACAAAAAGATTTGTATTTTGAAACAGAAGGGTGAACTGTCTTAAACCTCAAATGTTGATTTGGTCCATAGCAAGAACGATTCAGCAGCATGTATGTGGCTGTAGGGCAAGACTTGTAGGAAAAAGGGGTCCTGCTGCTCCCACTTTGCTGACCCTATTTCTTAAGCTACATTCTGCTTTTGCTGCTACTATGGCACATCAGAGAAATCTGGTTAGTGTGTAAAATAATAATATTTCTACTGGACTGCCCCACACCTGCAGTACCAAAGGCAGGGAACTGCCTTGCTGGGCTCTGCAGTGCTTTGGGTGTTTCGTCCTAAGGACCTGTACATGAAGCCTTCTGCAGCACAACCAGAATCCACTGCTGTCATACTTTGGTGAATGGAAGGGAACTTAAAACTTAGGCTGCCCATCTTAATTTGTCTAGGCTGCAGTCACATGGGACTGGGTTAGGTCAATTCAAATTAATGGCTTAAGTGGTGTTAGCCAAGCCTCTGCCACAAATGCCAAGTCATGGAAGTGTTGGTCAAACTCTGAGGTAGTGTTTGCAGGTTTTGTGGGAATGAGAACTGATACCCTATGCAGATGTGATGCTACCTGACATACAGTGTAGTCATCCCAGGCAATTCTAAAGTCCTTGTCCTCTTCAGTATCTATGAACTGCTGATTTACTGAATGTTAGTGGTAATGAACTTCAAGCAGACATTATTTATGCTGCCTTTAATTGATACATTGTTTCCTTCAGCTTCTTTTATGAGAACTATTAAATACCACCAATGTTTTTTCTGCTTGTGACGTTCCTAGTTGATCTACTTCTGTTATGTTGACTAAATTCACCTCCTCTTCAAACAAAGTAATGTCAATCTTTTAAATCTCTCCTTGTATGGATGACTGTCTCTGGTTTTAATATGTTTATTACATTCTCTGGTGATTTTCTGCTTCTGATATATCTTTTTTTAGATGCATGCTGTTAGTGAGCACGTTTTCTGTAGAGGTCGTGCCATAGATTTATGTAATAGCATAATATTTTAAGTCTGGATTAAAAAGAGATGGTGGTGAGCTCCTTTCTTTTGTTTATGCTGTCCCTTAAACTGATGATAATAGTTGCTAGATCTTTTTTTGGCAGTAGTTCCCTTTTAAATTTCATTGATAAGTACTAAAAATCTTTATCTAGAACATATGTCAATGCTTTCTGGTGGTCATCCTAACTTAGGCCTGGAGATTGGAGACCCTTCCATGCAAGATGACATGAGTAGTTTGTGCTTCATGAGGCAGCGGCCATCTTCAGGTCTTTCACACCACCTTTGAAAGCTGTTCTTACTCAAGTTATTTAGCTAGACTCTGACCTTCCCTTTTTGCCTTTCCTCTCTCTCCATCTTCCCCAAAATGACCGCTTGAGAGCTATGAAAAAGAACTAGAAAGGTGCATTCCAGTCAGTGTAACATTAGGATGGGTGGAGAGTCGATNAGTTTCAAACTGGATTGCAAGTTATGCAATATACTACAGATGTGTAATGTGGATCTAGGTTGACAGAACTTCAGTCCCTCATAGATCAGATTTCAGTTTTAGAGAACTTCCTTAGTTGCATGGCATTGGGTAAATGACATTAGAGCTTTTTGCCTACTGAGATGATCTTAATGTTCTTGAGTCATCAATTTTAGAAGTGTGATAATAGTATGAGGATGCTAATAAAACCAGGTAACTTTATAAAATTCTAAAATTAAATAATTCTGCGGCCTTGAGCATGCTTCTAGAGATAAGGGGATGAGATGAGAAATTGAACTCTGCATTAAAAAAGTTGTAACTGTTTTGACACAAGAATGCAGCTCTACACTGCTCATTTGAATCAATGTCAATTTTTTTTTTAATATAGCTGTGTCTGAACCTTCTTTTATTGCTAAAAGTGAAGATCGTTTGTTTAAGCATNTGAAGATCGTTTGTTTAAGCATTTATTTGAAGATTATCAAAGATGGGTTCGTCCAGTGGAACGCTTGAATGACACAATAAAAATCAAGTTTGGCCTTGCAATCTCTCAGCTCGTAGATGTGGTATGTACAGTATGTAAGTTGTAGTTTTTTCCACTAACTTTAAAAGGAGCACAACTTCGTGTAATAATTGTGCCTATTAAACACAATAGATTAAGCATCTTAAATTATTATCTGTGTAATAAAAATGCCCTGTAGATGGATCTATAATGTTCTCATATAAACATACTTAGTGATTGGAAAGCTAATCACTGCTTTCAACAAT
>VZUA01027096.1:96579-122322 GCA_013401035.1 Horornis vulcanius | reverse complement strand
AAAGACTAAAGCTGCGACTGAAAACTATACATTTCTCTTATTTCTTTTCTGCAATGTCTCTCCTGCTCAACTTTTACAACCTATGGAGTCAAAGACAAAGGGTGCAATGACTGGAGAAATTAAAACAAGTATTTATTAATTAGGCAGACAACTGTAAATTATGGAGTGGTATTTTCAAAGTATATATCTGGGAGATCAAATGCTTCTCAGCACATCAGGAATGTCATCTACACTTATTATTACACACTGATTATTTCGTAAGTTCTTCCACTTCCATCTTAACACTACTAGAGGTTCCTAGTTTTTACCAAGACAAAGACTCCCAAAGAAAAAGTCTCTCCAATAAGAACCTCAGCCAATAAATTATTAAAACACTGTAGCTCATTTTCATACAGTATGAGGGCAATGAGAACAGCATCAGCCACTTTTTCCTTTTCACCCTTCCAGACACAAACAGCACTGGAAGCCCAAGTCAGATTTAGACCACATGTTGACTCCACAACTGCCACCAATGAATACTTCCTTATAAAATCCCTAACATTAACTTGCTGCTATGAGCAGCTCCAGATCTTCAACTGTGGGCCATATGTGCAGGATGTGTTGATACTAAAAAACCTTCAACTTAGTCTGTTGAACCAGCAAGTTTTGATTACTATTACAGCTGGAACTTTACGTGCTAATTAGTTTCACAAATTCAACATTTGCACATTACAGAAGATTCCTACACAGAGTAAACAACAAAAACTCAGGAAACAATTATGTTTGTTTGTTTGTTTGTTGGGGCTTTTTACTGCCAGACTCATCAGAATCTCTTTCTCTTGTTTTCAGATAAGTCTATTGTCTGTGAACAGATGATTTTTATTAATTTGGTAAGTAATCCCAAGAATTTGTTAAACTTTAACAATTTGACACACCATTTCATGTTACAAATGCTACACACAACTACTGGAATATGCCAACACACATCACTGCTTAATGAGTTGTTTGCAACAGCACAGAGCATTGACAAGGGTGCATCACTTGAGGAGGCAGATGAGACAGACTCTGTGTCTGATCAGGAGCCCCCATGCAGGTGCACCACGCTCACACCTCAGTTCCAAAGACAGGACAAGAACAAGGCACAAGCACAGAACACAAAAGCACAGCTTTGCTTTCTTGGAGATGCATGTAACAGGCAAATCCTGCTTAAAATCCCCAAAACCTCATGTGGCTGAGGCACTGCATTAGGAGGATGCACCCTAAAATATTCTTTTGCCAAGCCCTGTGCATTCACACCTCCCTTAGGATAAAAGGCAGGTCACCATTCCTGGAATAAAGCCACTCGTCTTCCAGTGCCCTCCCTTTCTATCTGTATATTAGGATAGACCATCTCAGACCTAACAGGAGTGTTGAAAATATATTCATTAATGCTTCTATGACAGTTTCATGATTAGGTTATGAAGGATATCTAAGGACTGTGAAAGATAACATCATTTTTTAGTTAGATCTAATTGCTGTTATCTCCTTTCTTGTGGTTCTAGCCCCAAAACTGTTCTGCTGACACTTTCTCTCTACCTTTTTGCTCTCTGTTTCAAAATAAGCCACTTCAGCTCAGGTCTAGACTGCCACCATCAGCATTGCTATATCTCCCCTTGTGCAGCTACAGCAATTATTTATTATTCCATGACAACAATGTAGCAGAAGTGCTGGCATTATGATTCTTCATATATATTAAGAGTTCAATGAAACAACCTGCTGAAGACCTTTTTGTTTCTCTGATGTACAAAGACATTCTCTACAGATAATACAGCAGATCACATAATAGAAAGTATGAATCTCAGTAGGAAACTAGTATGCTTTATTTCAAACCTGTCAACATTTTTGATGTATCTCCAAAAAAATTATTCATTGCACTTTCCTCCCACAAAATTCTCCAAATTAAATATGCTTAATACAGGAAATACATTCTAAAGGCTCTGAATGGAAAAAAATGCACGTATTAATAAAGTCAGAAAAGCATTTTAACTGTCATAGAAAGTACATTTTACTAAGGAAATAAGGAAGTCATTAATATTTCAGTAGTTTAGTAGTGCAAACATTCTATTACTTGTCTCTTAGAAGTAGCTCTTTAGGATTTTTTAAAACTTGCAGTAACATCTTGCATCTGCAAACAGATTAAAACCCCAAATAATTATAAAGCTAGACAGACAGCATCAATTAGATGAAGTAAAGATACCTACTCCCTTTATAGCAGGAGCACAGATTAATTTTAAAAAAGTTTTCAGCATTTCAGAGGGCATGAACCCTGGTTGAGGACTTATGGCCATACAAAGGTGTTGGCCAGTCTTGTCTTTTAAAATGTTTTATGCAGCCACATAGAGCAGAGCTGCCTGTGGATTGGACATAATAATCAGCAGGGGAGGGAGAGCTCATTAGTACAAGCTCTCCTTCCCCTGCAGATTACCTCAGCATGAAGCCACGGATCTCAATCAAAAAAGATTGCTATGGAGAGCTACACAAGATGTTTCTAAATCAGCTAGCTTGGGGCTCAGCCTATAGCTGCAACCTTCTTTTAACCTTCAGAAAAGCAGAAGGACCAGGATGGTCTCTAAATATTAGCCATCTATAAGTTTAGAAATAAATCACTTAGCAGATAAAAGTCACCAGCAGACCTGGCCTGTCTCATGCTCACACAACTGATGCCCAGGGCAAACACGTGGAAAATTCAGCAGCAAAATCTAATGGGAAAAGGACAAGGCAGGACATTGCATGTGTGGGGGACAGTAGGGTTCTAAAGTGTCTAGCACACTGTAGAGTACTGAGAAGAATACTTAATGCTGTTGTATATATACCTCTTTAAAATACTTCTCAAACACAAGAAAACTTTGCTGTAAGTCACCAAAAATCAATGGCTATGACTATTTATAATGCCCAGATTTTTGACAAGGCTAGAGATATCAGTGATGTGTTACAAACCAGAAATATGCTCTAGTTGGAGGGTGGGGGGAGGCAAGGAGCATGCTAAAAAAATAAGAGCCAAAGATTCAAATTTTTGGAGACTTGTTCAGAAAACAGTGTTGCAAAAAATCTGGTAATGAGAGAATCATCTAAAAAAACCTGGTGATAGATTTACTGAACCAAGCTTAAGACAGCCATTATTTCTTATAATAAGTACAAAGAACTACAAATCAGCGTGGCAAAATGTAAGTATTATTTTAACTACAATGCTAGAATCAGAGACTGAATAAAATTAAGGCAAAGGGGGCAAAATGTACAAGGCTGGTAGAAGTCCTTATGATGGAATTACTGCCAAAATAATACGGTTGCAGCATCACATTTCACATTGTTTGATGTTCTAAAATACAGTAAAATGCAATGTATGTTCAAATGTCAGCACACTACAGATTCTCATGAATGCCAACTATTAAATAGTGACCATTCAATACAAATAATTGTATTGAATTGTATTTCATGGGTTATTAACAGCTGAAATTTCAGTTTTGACCCCCAGTTTCCTGGAACACACTGCACATCTGTCCCCACTTTGGAAATGAACTGTAGCTGATCAAGTCCCTTGACCTGATTTTGACACAAGATATCCCAGCCCCTACTGCTGTGTGCTGAAGCCTGTAAAATCAGCTGCTAAGTGAATGTGACAAGGAACACAGCAATGCTTGCCTATCTAGATGAGATCAGACCTGAGTCCTTATAAATGATGTACCAGGCATTGTTTCAGCTCCACAGAAAGCAGCCACACATTGTGTAATGAGAATTATGTAGTCGTTGTTCTATCAAAATTAAACTTAGGGACACCCTAAGAAAAGTTAATATAGAGGCACTGAAATGAAGCAGAGGTTACAGAAGCAGAGACCTAAGTGGCAGAATTTCCTGTTGGTGAAATTGGTGTTGATTATATGTCAGGTACTGCACCAAGAGCAGATCATTTGGGATTGGTGTTAGCACGTGAAAGCCACGGTGACCAGAAAACAATAAAGTGCATCTAAGATGCCAAGCATAAGCTGATCATCTCCTAAGATCAGAATGAGTTTTCTTTTTCATATTCACTGCTGTACACTTTAAATCATTATCTTCAACCCTGAGAAAATCTACCGAAGTCCCTTTACCACTCAACACAAAAGGCTGAACAATACACAAGGATTGATAATTACAGAGCCTTCGTGCTGCAAGAAATTGTTAAATCTTCTGATGAGTGTTCCAATATATAGGACGAAGTTTCTACAAACCAAGTAAAACAGTTTCGTGAGAGGAGATTTTCAACGTATTTATTTACCTTTGGTAGTAGCACACGTATCTTCTGCTATTTATATTTTATTTAGAGTTGTTAGACCTGAGATTTTAAGTACCTTAGAGAATTTTCCTTAGATCAAGAAAAAAAATCTATTTTATTTATGTGATGAAACATATGATACAAAATCGTGCCGTAAGGTACATGAACCAAAAAAAAGCTGCTTACACAACAAGAAAATGTTCTGGCCTATATTTTCCCCAGAATAAATAACCCCCACATAAAATACAATTATGCAGTGGAAAAATACCAAAAGCAATACCAAAACCCCCATGAAAGTTCATTACTCACTTGCAACTCTAAACAGATTCAACAGGTTCTTGTACTAACCATGCACATCTAGTAAGATGGAAACAGCTTAAAGCAAAACAAGCATTTAAAGTAATAACCCTGTAAAAACTACAATGAATTTAAATTCATGTCATCTATTAATTTCTCTTCTTATTATGTTATATAAAGGACTGGAATGACGCCATCTGGAAAATTTTGAAAAAGATATTGGAAATATCCAGGGGAAAAATGGGATAATGAAGCAGAAATTTCAGAAAAGGGTAATAAGTAAAACTAGGTCTCAACAGTTAAATTCTATCAGCCATAAAATATTTCAGAATACACAACATTCACTGAAGGTATATTTAAAGCATATGCCAAAACTGGCTCTCATAAAAGTTATGTGAAGGGCCTACCATCAGAAAAGTATCACTTAACCCTGCAGTTGCAGAATACTCAGGTTACTTGTAAGGTTTTACCAATAAATATGCATTATTCACAAAATCAGAGACCTGAACAAAACCCCCCACCATCAATCTTACCTTTTGCTATACGAAGTTTCCCTGCCCTTCTAAGTATAGGATCTGCCCATCTCTCCTCAGTACAATTCCAGCAGATCACTTTACTCTCTCCATCTGTCAGTTCCTGGAATTGTTAAAGTAGCTTTGAGATTTCTCATGGTTACCAAATGTGGTCCAATTATGTTAAAGATAAAAGGAAGGTCATCATTACTTTTCCCCTCTGTAAATACTACCGCTTTTTCTTTTCCTTCTCTAACACTTTTTCCTCTTGTCTGTCTCTCCTAACTCACTCCTTTTGGTCAACATTCTTTCCTCCCTTTCTTTCTCTCAAATGCTGCACAAATGGCAAAGTTCCCCAAATACTTGTATTTACAACCCTCTGAAAGATATGGCTTTACAGGAGAGATGCATTTCCTGTGATTTTTATTTGGACACAGATACATCTGCAGTTTTTTATCTTCTGTACCTGCAGAAATTCAGGCAGGACTCAACTCAACTTGTTGCATCAGTATCCATTTTCGGTATCTGCCTTAATGAGGTCACTTTCGTTTGTATACCTTGGAAATTACCGTGTACAAACACATGTTCACTGATATAAAATACATATAGGCTGCCCATTAAAACTGGACACATCTAATCCTTTTCCAAATTATCTTTTTCTGTGAGGTCTCTGCATTTTACTGTGTTTGCACAGGTTGCCCGCTGTTGCCAGGGGTCACAGCGGGACCAGCACACACAAAACCTGTGGTCAAACAGTAACTGCCTTGTTCAAAACGCTTCTATTAGAAGGGCGAGCTTTGATGCAAAACACACAATTGAGCGCAACAGGATAAGCCCTGAGAGAGCTGGGCTGTATGAGAGCACTTCGGGAAATTTTGTCGCAAACTAGTGGCCAAAGAAAGGGAGGGGGTCAAAGGCACTGCATTTTCGTGTGTTAAATGACGTTTAGCTATGCCCAGAGGCGCGAAAGCCGCGCAGCGCCCGGCTGCAGAGCCGGACAGGCATCCCCGAGGTGGCGGACACGGGGTAGGGAGGGCACCGAGCCCAGCGGCCGAGCCTGGCGGTGCCGCTCCGGGCACTCCCGGGCAGGGCACACGCAGCTCCCTGCTCCCCTCAGCACCCACCCGCTACTCCGGATGGAACCAGGCCATAACCCCATCCCTCCTCCCGGGACGGCCGAGAACGCGCAGGAGAACCCGCGCTCCATCCGGCGCAGCCCGGCCCGCGGGGCCGCCGCCTCCCGGCCCGCCCCGCCCCGCTCCCGGCACCCACCGTCAGGGCGGGCCGGCCGAGCGGAGAGCGCGGAGCCNNNCGAGCCCGGCGCGCGGCGCGGCCCGAGCGAGGCCCGCGAGGGCGGATCCGCCCCCGGGGAGGCCGCGCGGCTCCCTCCGCGCCTCCAGAACAGGGAGCTTGTCACGGGCATCGGCCGCCTCTGGAGATTCACCCCCGGGCGCCTGTGTGTTTACAGGAAATAAACGGCTTCTGATGCGAGGAGCACGATGAAATTCGGTTGCCTTTCCTTCCGACAGCCCTACGCGGGGTTGCTTCTGAACCAAGTCAAGACAGTAGAGACTCGCTGGCGTCCTTTGCTAGCGGGCTACAAGAACTGCACCATCGCTATTCATATAGCTGTTAAGGACTGGGAAGATGAAACGTGGAGAGAAATTCTTCTGAGTAGGCTCGGCATGACGCCGAAACAACTGCAAGATTTGTTGGATGAAGGGGAGAAATTTGGCCGAGGAGTTATTGCAGGTAACCATCCTTGGATTATATTTTCTAAGCAAGCTTTCGGTCCCTCAAGAATCACTCAAATACTCACCTGCTTTTATGTGTTTGCACTCGTAATGACGTTTCTTTGATACTTAGCATGCGTTGTGACAGGGGAGTCTATTTCAGTTGCTGTATGTTTCAGCATAATATTTATCAATTTCACACTTTTATTTTGAGCTTAGGAACGCTTGCTGAAACCATTTTGCAGTACTTATGGTCAAGCGAGTTCATGATGTTTCAGCGCTTTGCATCTCATTTTAGCGTATACATAAATAATTCCATAAATAAATCCTATTTCAGTTTCACAAACCCCTCTGTTGCTTTTGGTGTTTGTTCCTGTGCAGTGTGGAGGCAGTGATGTTTCACTGCATAAATTGTGCTGATTTATAGCAGATGTTGCACACTGTACAAAGTTTTTATCCAGTGCTCATTTTGTACTATTTCATTGTAGGTATCTTTGTTACACCATCTTTCACTGTTATTTGAATACTTTTAGCTATTTTTGCACAAGTTAATTATCTCATACACTGAATGTCATCGTGCTTCTACAGTGCTGAAAACTGTAGGCCCTACATCATATGTAGATTTGCAGCCTTAACATAAATTGCATGCTTAATTGGAGAATAGGTAGGAATTTTGAAATAGTTTAATGATTTAAAAATGTTAATAGAATAGTGGCTTGAGAGGAGCAGAGAAGAGTTTTATGCTTTATTGAAGCTCGTCCAAGGCTCAATGTAGCTCAGGAGTTTTTGTGTCTCTTTAGATACAGGCTGCTTTTCAATGAGTTCTGCATCACTGGACTGTGATGATTGTAACTGTGTCCTCCTCCTTTTCTTTATCCACCTGAGTCACATGGACTTTTGCATCAAACAGCAGGGTGGGAGGTGTGCCTCCCTCTGACTGTGCTCTTCTGGTAATAAACTGGCTGTTCTGTCCTCAGGGAGGGCTACTTCTGCAAAACCTATCTCCAGGAGATCAAACTAGCAACTAATTTTGTATTTTAATTGTAAAATACAGGATTAATTGACGTTGGAGAGACATCATTATATCCAGAAAACCTGCCTCCTGAAGAGATTCTGGAGCTGGAAAACAAAGCTGTCCTCAGTAATCTAGAACAGAAATACTTGACTGTTGTTTCAAATCCCAGATGGCTCCTGGAACCAATTCCTGCCAGAGGGAGAACAGGGGTGTGGCAGGTGGACATCCCTGAAGAACTGATCCCTTCAGAATTGTAGGTGTCACCCCTTACTATTCTTCTTCCTGCCTAAAAGCAGACTTGTATTTAAGATACTGACTTGTGAATGACATTAGCATCTTGTTTAGAATTCTACTCCAAAACTATTTGAAATGGCAAATGCATTTGAAGAACTGCTTTGTTGAGGCAAAACTCATATTAATGTTATTCTAGACTTTTCCTGTATAAACAAGTAAATGGCATTTTTTTAATGTATAGTTATGGATTGTGTGCCAATACAGATGTAAATTAAAATGATTTTTTGATACCTGTATCTGATTATAGGAAAATGGTGCTTAAAATAGGATAGGATATCTGTCCCAGACCACTCCTTGTCCTGCCTTAAGGATAGATTCTTTTTGTTCACACTTCAGGCACACAAGATGTGCATGTGATGAATCTAGTTCTGTGACCTGACAGACATTTGCGGAAAGCCCATTATGAGATGGTGCTTGTACAAAATTAAATTGAGCAAGTATTACATTTTTTCTCTTATTTAAGATGAAAAATACTAGTAATCTTTTAAAATCTAATACTGAATTCAAAACAAGTGTGAAGAATTACAAATAATAGCCACTAAGTGTTGGCACTCTCCAGAGTTTTCCAAAATTGATACCGTACATTACAGTGAAAATCCTTTTGATTTTCCAGAGCAAGGCCACACTTAGGCATGGCTCTAAGAACAGGACAAGTGGCAGAGCTTTTGTATTGACACTTTACTGGAGCACTTGGGAAACTGTTCCCTTGGACTACACCACTTGTGCTAGAGCAGAAGGTACCTTGCACCCACAGTGCTGGGGCCCAGGGCCAGTGCCAGCAGATCCACACGTGAGCTCTGCACAGGCCGAGCTGCTGCCAGCACAGCTGGATGAATGGGAATGACTGCAGGGCAGGGCTGGGTGAAGCAGAGCAGCTCCCTGGCCCCAGCCAGGCCCTGCTGTGCCTTGGCTGAAGGGAAGGAGCAGAGGCTGGAGCTCCTGGGTGTCTGAGCAGCAGCACGGGGAGCTGTACGGGCACTGCTCGTGGCACTGTGCTTGGCAGGTGAGGCCTCCCCCAGTGCAGAGCTGTGCCATTGTCCCTGCTGTGCACCGACTGCTCTCCTCCTGGGAAGTGGTTTCTCATGCAAGCTCACATCTGCTTTCTTCCATGGAGCTGTGCTGGCAAATTGATGTCCAATACAATCCCACTGATGTCTTATTTTTTAAACCAGAATACAGTAAAATATACAGACATGAATATATAGAAAAAATAAAACTGCAACAAAAACTGTGGGATGGGATAGTGCTGGGTTGGGTTTCAGGCAGTAGCTGGTCCACAGGCTCTGGAGCATCAGATATGGAAGTGCTGCATCCAAGTTTTTTAGGTATACACCTTGAACACATGCAGAAATGTCCACACAATCCCTGCTCTTCCTGCCATGCTAACACTAAAGAAATGAGGCCCAAGGTATTTAAGCTGTCTAAACTGTGGGTTACCTAAACACAGAGACCAGCTGCAAGGGTTTAGGAATACAAGACATCTGTTTTTATAAGCTACAGGACTACACAGTTCATAGACTCCATTTCTCCAAAGCACCTGTAGGTCCAAGGCACACTGTCAAGGCAGGTCTTTTTTCAGACAAGAAAATGCTATGCCAACACCAACAAGATCCTGTCTTGAAAAGTTTAATCATTTACAATGACCAACAGAAAGTTGGTAATGAAGACCAAGCTATGATACTTATACCAGCTAACCAACAGCTGTGAAACCTACCACAAATGTTTCTGGTATAGACCACACAATGAAAGGAGGAACAGCTTATTATACAGCCAGTCTAATGGGAGAATGGTACATGCTGCTCAAGAAGAATCAAAACATGAAACTGGAAAAGCAACAAAAACAACATGTAACTCCCAAGCCAGCACAAAAGTTGAAATACTTACATGACAATTTACATAGCTAACTCAAAAGCATCATGTAAGTCACCATACATTCTACTTTCCCCCCTCCCAAAAAAGCTTTCCAGTGTTGCCTCAGAAGAGCAACACTCTTGTGCCTCTGTGGTTGAGACAATGATTGTGGCTGAACAGAGAAAGAAGTAAAGAGGTACTATGCTAAGGCATCCCAAAGCATTTAAAAGAGACACAAAAATCAAGTGTATATTTAGGACCTAAAAGACACCTGGAATAGTATAGGCATTTCATACAGGGTTTTTAAAAAAATACTTTTAGATAATACTTATACTGTACACAACAGGACTTTTAAACAATATATTACACTGCTAAAAATGTTCATATAAATACTATACAGGCAAGCGTGCAACCAACCTGGTAGGAAGGTTCACAAAGTAGACAACCACATATTTCTGGAAAAGCACTCAGATTATCTTCAAGATTTCTGATTTGTGTAATCCAAGCCACTGATTCAGCAATACCTATTTTAAAGGAATTGGGACAAGGCATGAGATGAAATACATCTGTCTGCTGATGACCAGTTCAAGTTTAATATGCTACTGTCATCTTAATCTGGCATATCAATGTTTAACTTGGGAGGTGGAATCACATATTTTCCAGGACTCTGTGTAATGACCACTCCAGTCTTTTTTCGAAACATTGGTGCAATTTTTGGTGGTTCAGGCAGTGGTGTTTCTTCTGTCTCCTCATTATCTTCATGATGGAGATCGTAAGAGATATTTCCGTATTCTCGCAAAAACGGGAAAATTTCAAGCAGGAACTGGCAAAAGTCTTTGCGAATTCCAAACCACCCTAAAAGAAGCCACATCATTTTGCATTATTAACAGAAATGGACACTTAATTAAGTAGACAGACTATTTAAGGTCTCTTCATTGTTTGCATATAAATAAGTTTTGTTAAAGCTGCTTCTCAGCGTTTCTTACTCTTATCATAACATTACAATTCAGGTTATATACACACAGACAGTCTGGACAAGCATTTGTACAGTTCCATGTCTGCACGTGCATGCCTGTGTTTACATCCATCTGCATAAATTACAGTTACACCACCCCAGCAAGAATCCATTTCGTTTCACACATTGCACAGTGTTGGGTCCCATCAGTACAGAGAAGGAACACAAAAGCCTTTGCACCTCAACCAAAGTAAACAGTGCCAAAGGAGAGGACACTGGAAGCACTGAAATCTTATTATTACTGCCTGAAAACAGAAGTAACAGAAAAGCCCTTTTTAAAAATACAAATCTTAAATACATTGATTTTTCATCTGTTTCCAGGATTCTGAAATACTTACAGTGATTGCCTCCTTTTTGTCCAAATGTTGTTGCCATTAATGTTATCAGTGAAAGCCAGAGAGGAACAAATATGGGTATGAAAGAAAAAGAATTATGCCCATCCAGTCTGTGTACTAGCAAGATCTAAATGGCAAAAAAAAATTACACAATGTCAGTTTAATTGCAATACTCACTTTCAAACTGCCTAAAGCATATGCTGATCTGAAATCTTTAACTTCACACATCTGTGAGAAAAAAATGGCCTTCACAGAAGCATGTGATGCAGATTTTACTCAAGAAACTTTAAAGGAACACAGAATTCTCGTTTGTGTTTCATATTTTACTCAAGAAACTTTCAAGGAACATAGAATTCTCGTTTGTGTTTCGTATTTTCTGTTAATGTTTTATTCCAAAACAAAGAGCAGCATTCTCATTTCAGTAAGTTCAAAAATCATCATTCATCACTTTCTGAAAAAAAAGAACGAGACACATCAAACTCCTTGTGGCTTTTCCTACCTCAAACGTGAGCAGTGGGACTACAATTGTCATCCAGCTGACAGCCATGGTTATGTGTGTCCTCCTCTGCTCCGCGATCACGTCCATGGAGCGCAGGAACAGCACAGACCACACGATGTAATAGAGCACCACCAGGCACAGGAAGGACATCAAGATCCACAGTGGAACACAGACAACCTGAAAGTAACATTTGTTTCAGTTATCTTTAAAATAAAGTGAGTCTAAATATTAAGCCTAAATAAGAAAATTTTGTCTTTAACTAATATAATGTCTAACAGAAGGGCATCAAGCTCATGTGGTGATGTTTCGAGATGTATCAGTTCTGGGGTTCCTCAGCTTTCTAAACCCCATCAGGCTGAAATAATTTAAAATTAAGGCAATGTAGTTTGACTTTGGTAAGACTTCTGTTATTATGCATCAGCACTGTACTTGAAACTGATTTTTAGCAAGTACTTCCTACACTGGATACCTGACTTTAAAAGGTTTCAATCCTTTCTCAAGTTTTTTTGACAATAGAAAGGACAGACATAACCAAGCCAGATTGCCAGGTTTATGGTAGTTTACAAAAACCCAGACAAAGAAACAGTGCTTTTGTATTCTAAAGGCACTTGGGACAGGACACTCAGCAGTTTTGACAGTGACTACTTGCACAGTAAGTAGATTTATATGCATGGTAACACAACAAATAAAACTAGTTATTTACCACACTGTATTTACCAACACGTTCTCTAACTCACCAATCATTTTCATGGCTTGTTTAATGTTCCCATTGGGAACTTTGGGTGAGGACTTCTCTTTCAGCTGCTGCTCAAAGATGAACTGCAGCTATTGGCATATTCCTCTCCCTCAGAGGATGATGTGCCCAAAGAACAGCCTCTGATTGCCATGATCACTGAATGAAATGCCAGACCTTCAGTGAAGGATAGCAAAAATGATCATGGACTGATCATGTACTAACTGTTCCCCTAGAATAAATAGCTTTATGAAATTCAGCATTTAAACAAAGATAAGAAAATACTGGTTACATACAAGCCATGGCCATCTGATGATCTCATCTAGTCTGAGTGCAATAAATATGAACTGTAGAATATTGACTGAACACAAGATTTCCAGCTAGAAAAAGAAAAAAAAAACATTAGTTAACTCTTAGTATGATAAGCTTACTTCCAGGATTACCAATGAACCTGTCAAAGCACTTCTCTGACCCCATTCTTATCACTGAAATATGAAAATTCATTTGCATTTACATTTTCTATTACTAAACATCCCTAAATTTGTGTGGGTGTGATCCCAACCGAATCATGCAGAGTCAGCTGTTTTCAAGATCTTCCTGGTATTTAAAAAAAAAAGGCACTTAGAGTGATTAGAGAAGTAAGAAAAACCAAACTAATCAGAATGAAAAAAACCAAAGCCTCAGAAAACAACTGTACAGAAATACATGGAATAAAGGGAATATTGGAATATGACATCAAAGTTCAAATAACTTTGACTCTTTGTAATAGAGAAAAGGAATACTTCTCATTAAAATGTTAGTGAAAGGTTTTCATGAGTCCTGCTTGCCACTATGAGAAATAGCCCTTCTTTATACTTTTTTTTAAAGTCTGTGTCTAGCTTGAAAAGTGAGACAATGAAACACATCACACTTGGCAAGATTCTATTTCCAGAGTTTATGGGCAGACCTACAATGGGGAGGATTTTCAGAGACCACAGAATTATTATCTCAAAAGTCTACCTGAAGCTTTTGAATGCAAGCTAAGAACATTACTCATTTTAATAAAAAATATGCAGTTATGTAAGGCCTCTTTTAAATGTAATATTTCTCTGAAGGCAGACATACAGACTACTTTTCACTAACAAACATTATTTTGGACTGTGATCTGGATAAATGCCTTTGAAAGTTACAGTACAGGGAGTCAAAAATCCAACAGGCACTTGCCAGCTTCAGGGAGCACACCAAAGTTTCCACTGTTCAATACAAATTACTTAAAAAAGACTGAAAAAGTATATTTAAAATAGTTTTGTACCAGTGGCTTTCTTAAAAGAACAAACCACCAAACCCCCCTGCACTCAAGCATAAGACTAAGCAACCAGAAAGCTGCAAGAGCAGAGAGAGAAAAATATAAAAATCAGAGGATCAATTGCTGTAAATAATTTTTAGAATCAAGTTAACATATGAGATCTATATGGTAAGTGCATACAAATTTGCAGTGCCTTACAACTTAATGAATTCAACATGCTTTAAATAAATAGTGCTTTACTGACTATAAAATAGTGTAACACATAAAAGGAAGCTTTTTCTGAGCCCATCATGATACAGAGAAAAAATCACCAGCATGTACTTACTGATCACCTAATCAGATGCAGAACAGGAATGAGCAAATAATGTATTTCAGATTAAATACTTAGGAAAATAATAACAGATTAACAACTGCTTTGATTACTCAAGTCAAAAATTGATGTCCTGGATTAAAGGCAGACCCCTCATGTTTCTAGCAAATGAAAGGGAAATAATGAAATCTTCACAGAATAAAAAGAAGAGAAAGTAGAAGAGCACTAAGTGAAGATGACTAAGAGTAAAAAAAATAAATAAAAATGAGTTGAGACAGCTGTTGCCTTTTATGGATTCCACTTTCTTCTGCCAGTACTCAGCAGCTGTGCAGTTATCTGTAAATCAATGGGCAATCAAGCATCATCCAGTAGATGGCAAGCACTTCCACAAAAATTTTACTTTTAGCATTGGTGAACTGGTAATAGAACCCTGCAAAATAATATTCTATTGGCAAATCTTCCAAAATGAACTCAGGATATCTCTTTACCAGCCCTCCTAACAATCAGTTACCAAAAATGTTTCTCTCTAGTGAAAAACTCATCTCATGCTAATGTTAGAGAAACAGCTCCTTGAAATTAAAATACCTGAAAAAGCTGAGCCTCATTCAAAAACCAGATTTTTAATTGTCAGGGGGTAGTTTGAGGACATTGCAAAACGAAAAGTTCATTAAAAAATTCAATATAAATTCTTAATTTATTGCAAAATGTCACAATTGTGGGAGCACCTTGAGAATCCTTCCAAGGTTCTTCCAAAACCAAAAGGAGTTAGAGATGAGACAGAAGCAGAAAATAAAAACCCTAATGTTACTGCCTACCATTCACATTCCCAAATTAAAGACTGAACACACAGATTATGATATTAGGACACTTTCAGCCCTGATTACGTGGGGCTCTGGAAATTCCATTTTGCCTAGAGACTGTGCTTGTAATCTGGAATTTTTTTCTGTTGTTTCCATGTAAGTGTCTGCTATTGATCTATACTGCAGAGTTCCTGGTGAGTTATCTTAACACAAACTAATAAAAAGGCAGGTACAAAACATGCTGCAATTTGGTAGCTGAAAAAACTAGAAGATACTAGAAAAAGCTGTATTATTCCTGATCCTGATTTCATTCCCATTTTCAGGTGAGTGCAATTAATTTGGTAGTTGAAAAAACCAGAAGATACTAGAAGAAGTTACATTATTCCTGATTACACTCCCATTTTCAGGTGAGTGCAATTAATTGGACTGATGCAGTCTTCTGTCTTGTGCTTTCCTGAGAGTGTCACAGAACTGATCCCAAGTCCTGCAGTGCCACAGTGACTTTCCTGCATCACAAGGGAAGCTCACCTCCAGAGACCTGTCGTGTCGGAATCCCCACACACAAGCTGCAACTGAGACTGGAGACACAAAGAACAGGGGCATGAAGACCAGAAGCCAGAAATGGGTTCCTCTTTCAATCCTGTCACACACCAGCACTTCAAACATCAGCAGTAGCAGGTGGATGCCTACTGCAATTAACATAGCTTTGAACTCCACACAGGTTTCTCCTTCTGCTCTGAAGAGAGGATAAGGAAGAATTTATTTGCCTGTAAGAAAGCACATTACCCTGCAAACATCCCAGCTTTAGATATTAACACTTGTTTTTAATAAACACACACATTACACCCATTAAATTCCACTCCTGATGACTTAATAGGATTTGTTGCCCATAAAGCTGCACGTTGGAAGTATTTTACTTAAAGGGTGCGGTGGGATTTTACAATTTGAAATTTTTTAAGGATTCCATAGCTGGGCAGATAAAACAGGATTTCTTTACTAGTATATCAACAGTCAGCTATCATGCAGGCTGTTAGGAAATAAGCTAAATTTCAAATGATCTGTTTGATTTTTGCACCAGCATTCACTGAATCAACATCTTTCCACAGAATTTCTTTATTTACCTAAGCCAGAGTATTGCAACAGATTTTTTCTGTTACTAAAAGTAAAATGCCTGTAAAATGATAGCACACAGCTTCTCCCTACACCATTAGACCCATTAGTAGAAGGAGCACACAAGACCTGAACCACACAAAATGTGGGTGTATCAGGAGATCTGAGCACCAAAATTCAGCATTTAATATTCACCACAGACAGAAAAGACATTTATTGCACTTCATTTAAGGTCATTTTTCTTTTGCCCTGGGATCTTCAAATTCACATTCTACTCAAATGACCAAAACACTCAACGCTGATGTATTTAAAGATGTGAAAGTTATTTTGTCCTAGACTGCCAGGGCAGGACATTCCCTCTGTTTTGCCAAAGAAACATCAACTTACCGATACTGTGGGTTTCGGGCCCATACTCCTGTTCCCACTGAGGCACCAACAATCACCATTAACTTCCACAGCCATATTGGAGCAAACACAGCCCAGTAACTCCACTGAATTTTGTCATCCAGACGTAGAGAGAGCAACACGGAGAAGAGCAGCAGGCAGGCGTAAATAAGGAATTTGCTATTGAACAAACAAACAAACAAAAAAGTCAGGAATCAAAGTAGGAAACTTCACGTTAACTTTTTAGAGGGCAATAAAATCAGTCACAGCTGGAGTTTCATTGGGATACTTCCTAATAGAAAACAGGTCAAGCTTCTTTGCAAAGAATCAGATATTTCATCCTAGATACAGTATATGTCTCTCTTTCACTTATAAAACCAAGGCTTCAAGGAAACACATCAAACAATTTCTACATAACAATCTCAGTGAATGGACTGAGATAAATATTTCCCTTCCACAAGGATCCAGTCAGGAGCTGTATTAGAGGCTCACAAATATGCCAGCTGTACATGTTTTTTAAAAATGTGTTCAGTCATACAAATCAAATGAAGTAGCTTTTGATATTCAAAATTCAATTACATAATTTATGAAATTTTATCCACATCACTTTTAAGTAAAGGTTTAAAGTTATTACAAATTATTATAGGGCAGATTTCAGAGATTTTTTTTAATATTTACATTCAGTTAAAAAACCAATATTGTAGAAAAGAGAAAATCAACAGGTTACATTTTTAGCAAAGTTACCTATTATACACTGAAGTTCTCACTGGAATGTTGAGGATGATGCTTACAAATTTAAAATAGCTACACTGATACAGTTTATAACATGGTCAATTTAAGAATGAATAAACCGATGTGGAATACTTGAGCAGTGGCATAGCAACTGCTTGTACCACTAAAAGTCAGACAAAATAATTACACAGTAGGTGATTTCCTCAAAGGACAGGAAGGGAAAAGTTTCCCACCCATCCACCAGAAGCTCACAGACTGCTTTATAAAACACATAATTAGATTTCAGCACTGTTTCAGTGAAGTAATTGTATGTATTTTACAATATGGATAATTTAAGGAACAGAATAATGCAGCAACAGTCAGGCATATTATCATTCCTCCAACAGCACAACTCAAACTACCCACCTTCACTCACATCAAATAAAAAAGCATTCATCAGATCAGGACTGCTACATTTGACATCAAGCTGTTTTGTCTCTACGCAGAATAAGTGCCTCATCTGCACCTTAATAATGAAAAACCAATTTATTGTGTTAGCATCTCCCTGCATGCTTGATGAAACTACTTTGGGATAGGATGATATAAACCAGTCACACTTCACAGCAACAAAGGGATTGTGTCAGCTCCTCGGCTAAGTCATCCTTTTTTGACATTCAATATTTGTGTAATTTGTATTTTCCCTGGCTCCTCCATAAATACAGCAGTGAAATCCCAACGCTCCCCGGGCGTTCCAGGTGCATCAAAACACGAAGACACCTGCAAAAGTGCAACATTCGGCTCGCTCATTCATCACTCGGCACCCAAAGAAGCTGCAAGCATCGCTCAGCAGTAACAAAACTTCCTAAGCTTCTAGGACCTCTCTTACTTTTCCATTTCTCCGACCACACATATTTCAATTGTTTATTTCAGCCTCTGTAACAATGAATTTCCTGGAGCTTTGGTTACCCTTTTGTTTGTCTAAACAACCGACTGAACACAGCCTGCTCTAAATAGCATCACGGCCTCTTTCACGAGCAAGGTTTTTCCAGGACTCTCAGCATCTCAAGCCACCTGCACAACTTACTTGCAGGCTCTTTGTAAGTGGTCTTAAAATATCTGGTAAAACCTGGTAACATTTAATTCATTCAGTTTCTTTAAAAGTTACATGTCCTTGCTTGGAGAGCTAGCAGAACCCCAGGCTGCAGGAACCAACACATTGTTAATTTTAAGGGGGCCGGAGGAAGGGCTCGCCTTCCCCGATGCTCCCGGTGTACACCGGCGGACACGGAGCCCCCGCACCCCGAAGCACCGTGGTGGAACATTCAAACACCAGAAAGAGCCTGCGAGTAATCTGAGAAAGCTGCAGGGTAACAAAGCCGATGACTGGAAGTGGGGCTGGAAAGCAGATGGGGAGCGTTCTTGTTCCCAGCCCCTGACCGCGAACCAGCCGACACCCGGGGCTCGGGGAAGGTTGGATTCCACGATCTCAGAGGTCTTTTCCAGCCTGGCTGATTCAGTGATTCTGGGCAGGAAACCGGCCGGGAACGGCGTGTTCCAAACGCCGCCCGAGCTCGCGGTGCGGAAGGGCCACCCGAGGCCGCGCTCCGCTCCGAAGCTGACGGGTCCCGCACCCAGCGCTGCTCCCGGCCGGGCCCCGGGGCTAACCCTGCGAGACCGGCGCTGCCGGTGCCGCGCTCACCTGGGGTTGAAGTCCTGGAAGAAGCCGCGCAGGTTCATCGCGGCCCCTCTACCAGACGCTCATGGCGCGGCCCCGCCACCGCTCCAGGGCCTGGCCTGCCCGGGCCTCGCCGCCGCCTCACGCATGCGCGGGCGCCCGTACCGGGAACCGGGCGGGCCAAGCACTGCCGGGCTTCGCAAGGGGGCGCTGCGCATGCGCGCCGGGCCGGGCCGCGGCTCTGCCAGGAGATGAGCGGGGTGGAGCCGGAGGGGCGGGGCTAAGGCGGGGCAGGGGCGGGGCCAATGTGGGGCGGAACAAGGAGAGGCGTGGCTACGGTGGAGGGGCGGAGTTAATGTGGGGCGGGAAAAGGAGAGGCGTGGCTAAGGCGGAGGGGCGGGGCCAGACGGGGCGGGTCTAAGGCCTGAGGGCGCTGAGGTACCGCCCCGGCGCTTCGGTGTCTCGAATTTTTTCCTCATTTCTGGCCCGAAATACTCTTTTGCCAATGTGAAGCCAATCGTGCGGGTCCTAGTGCTACATGGCCTCGTAGAAGTCCCTCTCCAGCTCTCTCGGAGTCCTTTAGGTACTGGAAGGTGCTCCCTGGAGCGTCTCCAGGCTGAGCAGAGTTCGGATGATAGTTTCAGACTCTCTTGGCAACTCCGGGACATTTCAATGTCTGGGACAATTAAATCCCCGGGCATTTAGAGACAGCTCTACAAAAAGTTTGTTATAATCCAGTATTCACTGAGAAATCAAGTACAAATTTGAAAAAAAACCCAAACAAATTACGTATGCACCTTCCTGGAGACAAAACGCTGGGTACTAAAAATCTTCAGCCAAGCTAGAAAAGGCATAAAAAGAATCAAGGTTGACTTAAGTGAAACAAATTGTGGTCAGAAAGGAGAGAATTGGGCTTTCTGTTGTTTGGGGTTTTTTGTTTGTCCATTTGTTTAAGTGAAAGTAATTAGCTGATGGAACAAATGACCCTGAGAAACAGGAGATTTTTCATTTTTAAATAAAGTCCATATGCTTGTCTGGGAGATAGATGCTAATCTAACTCAAGCTGATGAGTTTGACTGTAACTGTAATTTCATAGACTTATGAAATTCTATAGCAGATCAGGATAGTTTAAATGATGACTCCATGCCAGGGTAGATTATCTGGCAGTTTTTTGAAGTGAAAATCCCCAGAGCTCCTCCCTCAGGTTTATATTGCAAGTCAAATGCTAACAAAAACAAACAAACTAAACCAACAAAAACAAAAACCCACAAACCAAACCAAACAAGCAAACAAAACTTAAACACAATCATATCTTAAGCTATTAAGCTTTAGCTTTTGCAGAAAGATGGAATTAAGTAAATGGTCTAAAGCTTCCAACCACCTGCTAGCAGGACTGGTAATTTATACCATCTAAGAAGTTAGGTGTACATGCAGTGTGATTTGTTAAAAACCACAGCTGCTCATAGCCCTTGACAGTACTCATTACTTACTACAGGTCTACTCAAAGATGTGATTCATCTGGAGATATTCACTGGCAGATTGTAGATACACTCAAAACTCTGCTGGCAAGAGCACAAACAGCTGACAGACATCCACACCAGGAGCTTTCTGCACAATATATTCAACTGATAAAGGGCATGTCAGAGGCTAGAAGAAAGCAAGGACATGCCAGCACAAGGAATGCCAGTGGGGAGGGTGTGAGGAGACTGGGGAGAAATCAGGATAAGAGAGAAGCAAGAACTCCTAATGGAAGAAATGGGAAGGAAAGGATGAAGGCTGGACTCTTCAGAGACTGATAAGATGGAAAGGGCCATGATAGGATCTGTGCCAGAACCTTGGTTTTCATTATGCTTTTGAAAAAGTTGAGCCTCATTAGGAAGAAAGAGCAATTATGCATAATGTATTTGTCCAGGATAAAAAACATCTACTGCAATGCATAAAGAAGCTACTAGACAAGACCTGTAAGCATAATCTGCAGCCAGATGCAATCATAAAACAAAGTCAAAATATTAATAACAAGGAATTAGCTTGAGAACTTTTAATAATTCAGAAGGC
Organism: Horornis vulcanius; assembly: GCA_013401035.1. Taxonomy (NCBI): domain Eukaryota; kingdom Metazoa; phylum Chordata; class Aves; order Passeriformes; family Scotocercidae; genus Horornis; species Horornis vulcanius. Next base: position 101,441 of record VZUA01027096.1, on the reverse strand, counting down.
TAATAAAGCAGCTTGGCATTTCTGAGAATATTCATGAAGTTCCGTAGAAGTAAATCAAGAAAGATTTGTTCTGCAGTTACAATGTTTGGCTGACTGCCCAGGCAGCAAAATAGTTCCAATGGGGCATGAAGAACCAGAAAAGAAATCCCTGGTTACAGAAATGAAAGCTCAGGGAACATACTTTTGTACTGGTACCTCAGGAGAGCTAGAGCTACATTTTTTGGTTTGAAGTCAAATAATTGCAGATTTTAGGAGCTTTTGTTGTCTCAGATTTTGTGATTACTACGGCAAGATACTACCAAAACATGTGAGAGTGATGTTGGGGAGAGTTGGAGAGCAAAGAAAACCCAAGCTCTTGTCTAAACTTAAAGTCTTAAAAGATTTATCTTAAGTTTACATTTTATAGTAATTTAAGGGGAGGAGGAGTAATATGGGAAGCAGATAAAAGAAGCAGCAAGTCATCTGCTTTCTGTTAAGATTTTGTGTCTATGGCTGATTAAGACTTGAATGTTGGGAATTGAAGTGAATCCCCTGAGACCATTTATGTTGGAGACCAAACACAAATTTTGGCTTTACTTCATTTATCTATTTTCTCAAATTAGTTCAAGAAGAGATATATAGGATCTCTTTTATACTGCCACTACTGCTTTCAGAAGCCACTTGTTTACACAGGCTTTCCTGTTTGGGGGCCTTATCTTTTTATTGTACTCACTGTGTAAATTGAGAAATTGTCTGTGTCAGGGCTTATGTGCATGAAAGTTATTTCTGCACTGTGCTTGCCTGCCCTCGCTAAGCACTTGGGACAGTGTGGTTTCTTTGAGCAGTACCTGAATTGTAGGTGCATTTCCTGAAATGGGTGTAGGGAGGTTCAGGAAGAACTCCACTTCCTCAATCCACCCCACTGTTCTTTGGCTAGCACATCAGAGCTGGAGCTGCCAGTGTCTAATTTGCCAGGTTTATAGGCACAAACAGGAAATGTGAGAAACCAGGACTGAGGTGTGCCTTCAATCCATTGCTTTTGGTGGTGATAACAGCATCTGTCTTACCTGATGTCCAGTACTCAGAAATCTAAATGGTATCTTAGAAACAGCTCTGATGTCCTTGGGAAAACTCCTGGTGTGAAATCACTGACCTGGGCCTTGGGGAGAGAGGGAGCATGCTGCAGCTGAACAGATCTGCATGACTCACTTCAGCCATAGAGAGATGACTGTATACGAAATGAAGGCTTATAATGAGTATTTTTGGATTAGGAATGTTAATAATTAAAGTTTACAATGCATTTTGTAGTGCTTAGGTCTGCAATTCAGGCTGCAAGGATGGACTATAATGATACCATCTTATCATAAGAATGTTAACAAACTGAAAGTCTACGCAGATGCCTCTCATATGATGTTTGTAGCTTATCCTTGAGTGCTAATGTTCACAGATGGCTTAAAAAGTATGATTGGTTTGATTCTGAAAGTACAGCTATAGAATTCTTCAAAGATAAAAATGCTGTTTAGAGATATATCAACATTATGTCTCAGGGGTTTATGTTTGCTGTTAGTATTTCACTTCTTCACCATATGTGCCAGAGGAGGATATAGATATTTTTGCAGGTGTTAATATTTTTAACAGATCTGTCTCTCATTTTCTTCATGACAGCTTGTAGAGAAATAAATTTCATCAGTCCATAAAATGAAAACAGTGCTTTTTTTGATAATAATCAATTTAGGGATAAAGAAGTTTGCCAACGAGAAGCTTCCTGTAGTGATTAGTCACCTTCTATAATGCATGAGAATTAAATGATAATCACTTTGTGATTACTTATATTGATTTATTGAAAACTGCAAACTGACCACAGTGCCCAACCATTTGTGAAAACCTGATTTCTTAGAATTACTGAGTGATGGATAAAAATTCCTTAGACTTGCTTTTATGCCAAATGCCACTGCTGGTGAAATCACTGGGGGGACATGTGCAAGGGCAGGTTTCACATGTGAAGAGTCCAGACATCCTTTCCAGGCTATTATATATTGCCTGACCATATTCTCAGAGTCCCAAAACACACTTCCTTGTCAGAGGAAATTTTAGTGGAGCGTGTACCCAGGCATGGAAACTGTACTTTATAAGATCTGCCCTGGGTCTGATAGTACAGCCATTTCTTACAGAATCCTATGAATAGGATTTTTCCCGCTAAAAATATTGCTGGGCTGAATTTTTTACCATGTCTTAACATGAGTGTGTCACAGAAAATATTTGATTTTAAGATATTTAGCTGTTATGTTGCTGGCCTCACCTAAATTACTAACACTTGTGTAAGCACTGTGGTAAACCCCCAAACCTTGGGATATTGCTAAGCTTAAAATGGATTTGATCCTCAGTGGTGGTGGTAGGTGGGGAAGACTGACATTCACCCTGGGACTTCCAGCAGAGTGACTAAGCAGGAGTGCAAGGCATTGCCACTTCAGCCAAGGTTTCGGTTTAACCTTTCCTGTGACACTCCCAGCTCATCACTCTGAATCCAGCAGTGGTTTAGTCCAGGAGCTGAACAACACGCTGCTCAAAGGCCCATACATCCGGGGTGGAGTGGACATCTGAGCTGTGAGACCAGTTTGTCCAAGGTCTGTGATTTCACTGTCTGTAATTACTCACTGGCATCATCCCAACTTGCTTTTTAGCACCAGAACTTATGTGCTGTTTGAAAAAGACTTTTCCTCTGTAATTTGTTCTTCTAGTGGACTGAACTTAATAATAAGATTGCTATATACTCATGTTAGGCAAACCAGGAAATGCATATCAAGTACCACTTAGTGTTATTTGCATTTGAAAGAGGCAAGCATTATGGTAATTAAATGCATGTGCAATAGCGAAATAATTCCTTGGCTTTTTGCATAAAAAGTCTCCAAATGAAGAGAAGTGTCACTTGGGGATGCAATATTCAATACATTTCCAGCAGCTGATCCGTGTTAGGAGAGTTGCTGATACCTGTGAGATACACTGCTTATACACAACATTAATTCCAAAATATGCAAACATCAAATATACTGAATAATATTCATGAGTTGATTGCATGTCATGTGCTCAGTAGTAGCTGAACTTGAGGTAACAGTGTTGTTCATTTGATTCAAGCTTTTCCAGCATGTGCAGGAAGGAAGTGTAAGATCCACATCAAAATAAACTTTGCTGTAATAGTTTAGAGGAAGTACACGTGCTTGAATATGTAAGCACACACTGTGTAATACACACTGTACTGCACTTTTGAGTCACACATCCCACTGAACAACAGCATTGTGACAGACCATTGCAGACATCATTCCTGGTAATCTTATGGTGAGTGCATACACAGCATATTTGAGGCCTCAGGTATGAATCTTCATAGAGCAGAAAAGCAGATTATTTTCGATCCCATTCTCTCTGACGAAAAAGTGACGAATTAGAGCATTTTTGTCCCAGAACTTTTAATTTTGATAAGAAAGAGCAACCAATATAGTCCTGAGGCACTGAAAGAATCAAATTACAGATTCCCATTAGAGATGCATTCGTTTTCTGTAAATGGGGCTTTTTCCTCAAGCTGTTTTTAGGCTTTTCTAACAGTCTGGTCCCAAATACAGTGATATTTACTAGTATATTTCACTGTTAAACTTCCATTTGTATTCAAAGGTGCACTTATCACTTCCTAAAATAGAAAAATACACATACCATCACATTGTCATGATGGATCCCACATCCAAGTGAGTTCATGTTGGCTATTTTTAATATTGGTGTACTTGTCATCAGTTTACCTGTTAAATGTGTAAGATGACATAGTTACAGTCTTTTAATTCTTTTAAAATCTTCCTGTGATCTGCTTTATTATATATCTTTGACAATCTTACAGATGCTGATGGGGAAGCATATGTGTAGCTAACTGATTTTATTTTGTACAGGAATACTGGCAATAAACCTATTCTCTCTACTACAACTGAAGATAGACACCATGAAAAATTGCTGAGCTTTTAATAAAACTAGTTCTTAATGAAACCTTAAGTGTTAGGGAGAGCTTTTTAGTTTATGTAACTTTCCATACATTGGCGACTCCCTCGCTCCTCAGAGTGCGCACCCGGGCGGCCAGCGAGAGATCCGGGTGACCGTGGAACGTTTCTTTAAAGACCAGATTGTTAACTGATTCACAAATAGGACTGAAGTACTCAGACAGCTTCTCTCAGTACTGAACCATGATCTCCTCACTTCCTAATGTTATTTACACGAGAAAGAAATAACGTTGAGAATGCTACTGACATTCCCTTTCCACGGGAGCTGCGGCGGCTGCTGCGACTCGTGCAAGAACAAACGTAGGCAGGAACCGCAGGAGCAACGCCGCGCCCTGAACAGCTCCGCACACTGCGTGCGCTGGATCGCACTGCCGGCCGGACCGAGCCCCTCACAGCGGGGCCGCCGCTCGGCCGGGCCGAATCCCCTCACGGCGGGGCCGCTCGCTCACGGGCCCGCGGCGCCCCCGCGCGGGGAAAAGGAAGTGGAAGGGGAAGGGGAAGGGGAAGAGGGGAAGGGGAAGGGCCGCTCCCGGCGGGGTTCAGGCGCTGGCGATGGTTCAGGACACCGCCCCCGGGCCGCCTCTGCCCGGCCCCGCCGCCTCGCTGGGACATGGCGGCGGCGCGGTTCCGCTTGTGGCTGTGGTTCCTGTCCCTGCTGCGGCTGCCCCGTGATGCCTTCGCGGCCGGTCCGGCGGCGGCGGGGCCCGGAGCTGGGCGCGGGCCCGGGGGTTCGTTCTGGCGGCAAGGGCTGGGCTGGGGGGAGCGGCCGGCGGGAGCCCGGGGCCGAGGGCTCGGTGTGTCCCCATGGGCTCGGTGTGTCCCGATGGGCTGGGTGTGTCCCCAGGGCTC
>VZUA01027096.1:73621-85043 GCA_013401035.1 Horornis vulcanius | reverse complement strand
TGGAGAGCTAAAAGTCTCCCATGTCAATTTTTAGTGTGGCATTTAGCAACACAGGATATGTGGAGCATTAGTTGTCCTAAGCTGTGCTGTAGGTAATGTCCAGATGGCCAAATGCATTAAGGTAAATATGTCTGGGAGCTTGTATCTGAGAAAAATGGTTTTGCTGAGTATTTTATTTAAGTGCTGTCTGTACTTTGTGCTCACAGCCACAAGGCACACTGTGCTTTAGTGTGAGGGCAGTAATTTGTGTTGTTTTCTATCAGCATGCTGGATTTCTGCAGTTCTGTCTCGGTAATCGAGTCTCAGAATTTGTACCTTAAAAAATAAGAGCTCCTTCAGATGGTGTTAACTCCTGCTACCTTCCTTAATGAACTGCTCCAATTCCTACAAAAAGCCAGCCATTACTTGTCTTCCTCAGATAAATTGACTTTAATATCCTGGAGAAGCCATAGATATAACTTTATTTCATTAAAATCCATGTGACACTCTTATTCCTAATTAACGTAGGGATACCCACCATGCATCTGATTCTCTCTTAGAAGACAGTGGTTATTTAGTGCCTTAAACTCAATTACAAGAATGTATTTCTTATGAACTTGTCATTTGTTTTACTCAGCCCAAGATCCTGTGTGTTCTGCAGCATTATTATTCCAGGTAAAAATGTATTTTTCCCTCGTTTATGTATATATACTTAGATCCTCAGCTGGTGTGAAGTACTTCAGTTGTATGCAGCAGATTCAATGTAGCTATACCAATTTCACACTGGCTGAAGGTGTGTTTTACTGAGAGCAGTGCCAGGCAGAGATTTGGAGTCTGCAGCTAGAGCTAATTATATCTCTGACACACTTTCCTTCAAAGGAAAATCAAATATTGGGGAAGTTATTTTGGGGAATGTATTGAAGCGTTAAGGATTAATCTAAACCTCTGGTATGCTGGGTCAGTAATACAATGTGCATTTAAAATTGTTCTGGCAAATGGGCATTATCTGAGACTTGGCTGCATGAGCTTTGTGTTTTGTTTTGCTGCTAAGACTTCTGCAAGAAAAAAAAAAACCACAGTTTTTGGGAGATGTAAAATTATAGCTTGTAGATAAATTATTTAGGATTTTATTTGCTTGGAAACATTTTTGTGCATACTCTGCCCTAAGCCTTCCATCACTTCAGGCAATTTAATTTTTCAAGTGGAGATAAAAGTCCTGGTGCTAGGTGATGAGTATTTTTTTCCTCAAGTCATTCTCGTTATATTGAAAGGGAAAAGCTGCCCTTGACCTTTCTTAATCAAAATCCAGTAATCTTTTGGGGAGACATGAAGCAGAATTGTCTCTGACAGCCAGTGAATCAAGATGTATCTGCAAGCTCAGGGCAAGGACGTTCCTGAGTAATTGCAGAAGTCCCTGAGCAGGGTTCTACAGTGCAGCTGGAGAGCTGGGCTCTTCTGCCTGCTGCTGAGCTGGGGCAGAGCCTTTCTGGGGATGAAAGAGGCGCAGCAGTAAAAAACCCTCTGCTCTTGCCAGTGCCGTGTTAGTTTTGTTATGGAGCTGGGTGAGCGAGGTGCACATCCAGCAGTGACAGAGTGGGCCCGTTTTCTCAAGCAAACCAAAATGCTGCTGCTGGAGAGCCCGAGCTGTGGGGCTTGCTGGGCTGAAGAACAAAAGAGCTTAACGGGAGCAATAAAAGTAAAGTGCTCTTGTGAGCAGCGCTGTCTCTAGAGGGAAGAGGTTGCAAGCCAAGCATCAGGAAATAAATGAGNGCTGGAAGAACAGCGTGGTGCTGCCTCAGCAGGAATTGTTACCTGTGGTACGTGTGTGCAGAGCCTCCACGGGGACTGCAGAGTAGCCGCCGTAAGCACTTGGCACAGAGCAGAGTCAATAAACAGACCTCTGTTAATAAGCTAATGTACAGCAGTCATTAAGCAATGGAATTAAGATTTTGGTCCCAGCTGTACATCAGTCAATCATAACTCATGTTTTTTCAAGTGTATGGATGCACAGAACCCTAAATCAAACTTTTTGAAGGAAAGTAAAATACATACTATGTACAAAGGAGAATCAATGGGAATCTTAAACTAAAAAATGGATGTGGCTGTGTTTGGGTGTTCTTTGTAGCACTACAGGAATGTTTATGGCATGCTGTTTGCAAAGCAAAGATTTGGGTCTAATTTCAGGCATGCTGTGCACACTGGAGTAGATGGAAATGATGCAGCTCCACACTGTGCTGTGCAACAGATTGGAATCCCCCCTTTGGCCTGTGCTTGCTGAGGGAAATGGGGTAGGCTCTGGATTAATGTGAGAGCTGCAAGTGTGTTTGTGTGCTGAGGCAGGTAAAGGCAGCCGAGAGTCCCAGCTATCGGTCAGATGTTACCTAATTAATCACCATTGCATGTTAATTATGTATTAGTGACTTGCTGCTGTGTTGTCTTGGTCAAGTGGAGTCCCCTGCTGGAACGAGTGTTCCACAGCATGAAGGATGGGCTGTGGACGTGATGGCTCAATAGCAGGGATGTTTCTTAATTCCTGGTGCTAATGTGTGTTTTCTCTGATAGGCAGCAGTATCACCAGTGGCAAAAGGACCATAATGTCATGGTTGGCACCCAGACTTGCAGGGCACTGTGCTCAGCTTACATTTCACGTACTTGGGAAGTGCCTGGGAGTTGCAGCTGAGTTCCTTTGTTGAATGTGTGATTTTTTTTATTTTTTTCCCCTTCCAGTGGTTACTTAGCATTCAAATGTGAAACGCTACATAAAGAATGAAATTGCCCTCCTGGTAACTGGGTTTTCCAGGGCTTTACAGTTTTCTAGGCTATGGAACTTCTTGCTTTTCACATCAGAAACTCCCAACCAAGTTAAGATGACTCAGTGTCAAACTTTTTATGTCTCTGTGTTTGACTTCCTAGCTAATGAAAATTATCTTCAGATCTGCATGGGTGGATCTTGATTCCAATGTTCTTCTCTGCCTAAGTGCACAGGTGTCCTTTTAAAGTCTGTGGGAGCTCTGCTTATGAAAGAAGATAGACTACCAATGTCAAGATCCACCATATGAAGCAGCAAAAAGAGCTTTTTGCCCTCTATCTGTAAGACTTGTCTCAGTGCTGAGTAGCAGAGGAACATTTCTATCCAGCAGTGTGTGAAGGCCCCAGCTATAATGGAGCTTTGACTAAGCAAGAGGAAATGGCAAAGTCTGAGATGTTTCTGTAGGTGCAGTTGGACGGGGAGCAGGATAAGAGAGTGAAGTAGCAGAGAAAGGAACACTAAGATGCAATGAACTGTGAAATCAGGTTTAAGTCACGATCTGAAAGATTAGGATCCAGCAAGAAAACAGAACAAAAATCTAAAGAGAACAAGATTGGGAGGGGAAATATTTATAACTCTGGTTTTAGTTTCTGCAGACATTTAGGGTAACTCAGATCTTCCTGTTTCTGCTCCAATTTTCTCCTGTGTTTTAAGTGCAAAATCCATGAGCTTTGTAAATGTTGTGTTTGCACAAGTTCTTTGAATTTATTCTGAAGCACTTCTGAAAATCTGCTTTAGTATGTTGTGATTTTTGCCCAAGTATATCCAATCTGGCTTTACCCATGCATTCAAAACGCCTGCTCTTTTCTTTTGCTCCCAGTGTAGAATTGAAGTCTGTCATTTCACACTTGTGCTGAGGATTCCCTGCCTGCTGTGGGACTGAGAGCAGTTACCTGTAGGTTACAATGGTTTGTGCTCCACACCCACCCTGGGCTGAATTGGGCTTGGATTCTGCTGAGGCTGCTTGGGGACAAATGGCATCAGTGTGGTCCTGCTGCAGTGCTGTGTTGGCTGCAATCTCATGAACAAATTCCTGCTTGTGCGTCTTCTGCAGACATTATAAGAGCTGCCTGAGTATTNTTTTTTTTTTTTTTGTCAGGGAAGTGTTGATTTGATTAAATCAAAATGTCTTATGTAGAGATATTGCTTTGGTGACAGCTATATTGAAAAGTTTTGCTTTGATAAGATCAGGGACCTTCGCTTCAATTCTATTTCAATTTTTATTATATTGCATAATTTTGACATAATTTAAAAGGGTATTATAACAAATGAGAATGCAATTACTTTGTAAGAATAATAAAGGCAAAACAAAAAATTTTGATCTCTGAAGGAGAGTGCTCATCTGCATCAGAATGAAGCCACTCACTTCACAAGTGTCAATTCAAGTTTCTGAACCAGATTTTTTTGTAATTTTTGTCTCGTGGGAAAACTTGGAAATTTTGGCAGCAAGGAAGTGATGGAAAATCCCAATTCATGCATCTCCTTATGGCATCAAAATTCCAATTCTAATCTGGCTTCACAAATAATTATTCACATTAGCAGAGCATTGAGGGCTGGAATTGGGTTTAGGCCATTTCTGTTTGCAGTGCTCAGGAGTTGGACTGGATGGTCCCTTCCAGCTCAGGGGTTGGATGTTTCTCATTTTTCTCTGAGGAATGGAGCAGCAGCTTTTTGTTCTAATTCCCATCTCACTGCCACCATCAAGCTCTGTTGCACTGCCCCACAGCTCACCCCCTGCTGCTGTCAGATACTTCTTCTGCTTCCAGGAGAGCCAGGCTGCACAGCCTCTGCACAGCCAAAAAATGCTTCCCCTGGCAAGAGATCTGTGGTAACTTTTAAGCAGGGCTTCTATTTTTTTCTTTCTTTTTTTTTTTTTTCCCCCCAACAAATTGCCTAATAAGAGGGCAAATATTAATCACATGCCTGGAAAAAGTTTGTTTTGATCTCTGTGTCTGCTATTCCAGCTTTAAAGAACAGAGCCTTTTCTGAAACATTTTCCTGGTAATAGAATTAGGACATAATTCCTGGAAGACAAATCTTGGCAGGTATGAAGTGTATAATACCTATCCTTGACTGAACCTACAGCCTTGCCTAATACTTCCCACATTTTCCTGCTTTCAAAGTGAGTTTGATCTTGTGCTGAAGGAAATGATTCTCTTTACTTGAGCCCTCTTGAATATTTCACAGTAAGAAGGATGTGATCCATTACATCAGGAGCCCTCATTACGTGCAGCTGTGGGATGCTCATCTTTTTCCTTTATCTGCTCTGCTGGAAAACTTGGATACCTTGTTTTACTAAACAAAATCAAGATCAGGGATGTTAAAAATAGATTGACTTATTGAACTTGATGGAATAATCATTTTCTTGTCGCCAGCTTTATCTTTTCTTTGTTGAAATAAGATTAGCAGAGATTAAAGCTATTTATTTTGGAGGTATAGCATTCTGGTCAGGGAAACTGTGATGGGTTTTTCTTTAGAAGGATCTTCATATTTTAAGAATTTGCAAACCCTCATTTCTTTTGAGGGCTGTTTGTTTCTATAACTGCTGCTCTTGCCTGCAGTTACTCTTTTCCAAGAAAATACTTGGTGGAAACACCCAAGTATCTTCTGTATTTGTTCCATTTTGCTCAGTTAAAGCAACAATGTTTTTTCTGACATAAAGCCATGCAAATCAGTTGTGAATTTTTCACCGCCTTAATAAGGGATGGGTTTGTCCAAGGATTCTTCTGAGATTCACTTTGTGAAAGGAATAAGCCCTAAGCTTCATTTACCTTTATCAAATACAGCAAGGGCCTGAGCTGGTAAAGCATTAAGCCATGCACTTAAGTACATTTCTAGTCAGTAAAACAGTGAAGTGTAGCCGAGTTTGTGTTTAAAATGTTCTGATGAATCCAGGCCAGCAGTCTGCACAACCATCCCAGTGCTGGTGCCACCAAAGAACCAGCAGGGACCTGCCTGAGTGGGAGACTGAGTGTTCATCAGCAGGATTTCATTTCTGCAAGAAAAAAAAAATAAAAATCTGTCTTGGTGCTCTGTGTTTTAAGGTTGTTCACTTCTGAGGAATGTGTTGGGGAAACGTGGCAAGGTTTTGGGAGCACAGGATGGAATTTCTGTGCTAGTTAGGCTTCATGAGGCTCCCACATCTCTCTTGCACCTCTCCCTTCAAACTTGCTCGTAGTTTTTATTTTAAATAAAGAGCCAGGTCTGGATTGCTCAAAATTTCCTGTGTCCTTGATTACAGATCAACAGCACTTCACTTTTCCTGAGAGGTTTAAATGACTCACAAGACATTAAAGCTAAAAATGAAGAAATTCAATAAAGTTCTACATAAATTCTTGCCCACAAACCTGGTGTAAAACTTCCCCTGCCTCCAGAGAGTGCCCGGCTCCTCTGTGCATCTCCTGTCCCTCGACCCCAGAGCTGGGAGGAGGCAGCATTCCTCTGGCTTCACTGCTTTTTTTAGGGTTTTGAACGAGTTCTTCCTATGCCATCTGCAACGTGAGAGCGGCTCTGCTCTGTAATTCCAGAGCTTCTCGACTAGAGGTCAGTAACACATCAAAGAACGGGAGCCTGAGCACCAGAAACTCTGGGATATCAGCTGCCACTAAACATTTCATTCTGCTTTTGAAATAAAGACTTGTGATTTGGTTAATCAGCAGCAGCTATAAGTCATAAAGCTATGGGATAAGTGTAGTGCAGTGCTTCTATTCTCTATTTTTTAAATTATTTTTTTTTTATTTTTGGCATTTAGAAGTGTTGTAAGTAGTGCTTCCAAATTTTAAACGATAAGAAAAATTATCAGCCTTTTGTTATCCCTTGGTCTTATGTAGTAAGTTGGACATTTTGACTTGATATGTAACTTAGAAAATAAATCTGATTTTCAGAAATTTTTACTGCTAATTCTTTATATAGTCACTTTAGCTGCATTGGCATTTTCTCCTGACAGGGCTAGCTAATTAGCTTGGAAGAGAAAATCATTGTCTGAAGCAGAGGTGGTTAAAAGTAGATTATTGATAGGCTCAGAGTCCTATTTGTTGTGTCTTTACAACTTTGAATGTAGAATAGATCAGTCACTATATAATAAAGGGCTGGTTTAGGAATGCATAAAGGTAAAAGATTTGGGTTTTTTAAATTTACTTTAAAAACAACCTTTATTGTTCTGTAATCATTCAAGTCTAATTTTTTTCCCTGCTGAATTGTTTCTACTCAGTGGTAGAGGAATCGGTCATCTGGACAATTGAAAGCAATTTATGGAGTATCTCTTTCTCATCCAGACACATTTCTTGAAAGGTTGTCTTGAGCTGTGCTGCCATTTTAATAGCAAGTTGGTCAAATACATTCTCTGAATTGTTTCTTCATAAAAGCAGGCACAAAGGATCTGTTTGTGTTCTTTGAGTGTGTCCTATCCTGAAAATACTCATTTCCTTTATCATGACTAATGCCATTACTGAGTGGTTTTGCTGAGGCATTTAGTTCAGCTGTGTTCACGACTGTGATTAGTGCATTTGTCTCCAGCTAAAATGCTGATTCCTGTTTGATGTGCTCTAAGTCTTTGTGAAGGAGACATCTCTGTTTCCAGCATTTTTGTGGCAGTTGATTTTTTTTTCCCTGTGGACAGAAACCTAGATCAAGGCATTTTGATAGTCTTGTTACTCAAGTCCTATTTCCTCCCCTCACACCACTTTTATGCTTGCATGATACATTATGATTTATGCCACAGCTGGTAAGAGTGGAACCAAGTGTGGTATTCCAAAAAAGTATTGTCTATGCAGATAAACTCACCTCTTGAATAGTGAGAATATAAACTCATGTTTGCATCAAAAAACTCCCAGTGTATCTTGAGCTGAAAATTTAAAGAAATAAAACCAGGTGAGTGGGGCTCCAGTTGCAGACTGAAAACACAGGTACCTCTAGGGCTGGAGCAGCAAAATACATTAGTCTAAAAGTGGCTGGATTATACAAAAAATACATTATACAAAATACATTAGTCTAAAAGAAAGGATTATGCCTTGGAAATGTTACGTGCAGGACATGGAGATGAGTTTGAGGGATGGTATTTAGCTTTCTAAGGACATTATTAATAATAGTTACATTTGGGATGGGGACCAGGCTGTAAAGATGTGTCCTTTTCTTCATTTCTCTTCTCAGGCAGTCTTTGGGCTGCACAGCAGCTGTGGCCAGCTTGTACTTCCATGATCTCTGTGTCCTGGTCAGTAACCCCGACCCACTTGTGCAATACCAACACCTCCCTATTTAGCACCAGCAAAGCAAAAAGATCTTCACAGCCAGCAGTCACTGACTGGGGGCTGAGTGGTTTAAGTGCTTTTAAAAGCCCAGGGCAGTCCTCTCTTCAGGTCTGGCATCTCTGTTTCTTGAGCTTGCACATTGGCAGAGCTCTCCCTCCAGCCTGCCAGCTCCAGAGTGAATGGTGACAGGCTGTCATCATCTGTCCTACCCTGTCATTCCATCAGGTTTAAAATGGAAACCTGAGCTGGTGGGATGCAATCAAGGACTCTCATGTGCTTGATCATTGAATGAGTTGGGGAAATGAAATATAACGGGAACTCTGATTTTTTTAGCCTCTTTCATAAAGTAAATCAAGTTCTCTGCTGGTGTGACTGTATGGAAGGCACTGGGATTAGCAGATTTGCATTGTTTCACTCAAATGACAAAGGTAGATTTCTAGTTTAAGTGGTGCTCTGGTTTGGGTTTTTCCCTAGAAAACGTTCAGTGTTTCAGATCTCCTGTTTGCAGTGCCAGACACTGCACAGACCTCGGGGTGGGGGGGTCTGAGCTGTGGCTGAGCCAGCTGCCATCAGCAGGGACTGTCCCACCTCAGCTGCTGCTCACAGCTGCCTGGCTCTGCCCTTTTTTTGCTGCATGTCCCTGCAAACCAGTTCAGCTGGATAACCCACCAAGAAACACTTCTGTCTTCCCCTTCCTCCTGTTGATTTAGCTCACCAGTAAGTCAGAGCAGGACCAGAGCCAGAGCAGGAAGGAGGGAATGGCCTAAGACACATCTCCTGCCTTGCAGAACTTGGCACTCCATGAAAAAGATGGATCAAAGCAATGCAACTGCCTTCCCTCTCCTAGTAATGTGCCTGAGCTTTTCCAGTGGCTTTGCAAGGACTGTGGTGGTTGTATGGAGGCAGCAGTGCAGTTAGGGATGTGCATTAGTATTTTGTTTCCAGGATGAGGGTGGTAACCTGGCCAAATTTCAGAAGGGGATGAGCCCCAGGTGGGCACTGGGTGAGCTATGCATATAGTGATACTATATATTCATATAGTGATATACTGTGGTATTCATATATTCATATGGTGATATTATTACTTTCCAAAGTGAGCATATCAAGATCCAAACCCAGACTTTTTTGTCAGGTATAAAAGACCACTTAAACACTGCTGCTTTAGCATGTTACTGGTGGTTTGGACAATTGATAAAAATCAATAATATTCCCTTTGGGATGTTGCTTTACCCTGTGTTGATCTGAAGATTAATTTTTGTACAGTATGGTTCTTACCATTATGGATCCATGGTCTAATCAGGAAATGATAAAGTTGTACAATATTAGCAGATGACTATGCCAATGTTTGCTTTAGGGTGAATGAGTTGTTCCAGCTCCAGGTGGAATCTGTAGGTTGGAATTTAGCAGATTTCTTTTCCTTCTCCCTGAATCTCTACAATCTGCTCTTACAGTCCATTGTCTTGGACTAACAAAGAAGTTCCTTTATCTCTGTGGTAGTACACTGTCTCAGAAAGCCCAGCTTTAGTCCTTTAATTGTCTTATCTCCATAGACTAATTTTGTTATTGTTTATAGCTTTTGAAAACAGGCTTATTGCCAACGCAAAAGCAAAGAGCAGAACTCTCTCTGTGACAATTTTCATACATCTGGTATAATGATAAATATTTTATATTATTAATAATAAATAGCAGCTTTATAGAATTGGTTCCCTTTTATGGGCAATGGTAGGACAGCTGTCTAGCTTGTAGTTTTATAATTTTTCCTACAGGCAATTTTGTGCTTATGGCATATTGACTTCAGTAGGGAATTCTGCTCAAAACCTGATCACTTTATTTCCATGAAGGCAGGTGTGTGTGGGCATTTGTGTTTCCACTGCCAGATCCCTGTGTTCCTCTATCCCTGGAGAGGCTTTGGTGAAGAAATCACTGAGATTTCCAGGTGTGCATGTGAATGGTGAACTTTCTGGGAACAATTACAATGATCCACAGTGTGAGAGAGCTGGAAAGTGACCTGCCTTCCCCTTAAGAATTGTTTTAATCTCTTCAGGACACCTTGTGACTTTAGGAATAGGATCACAACTTGGATCAACGTTAATGAAATTGCAGCAACAACTCAAAAGTTTATCCAGAGAAGAAGCCACATCATGCTGATACTGTGGAAGTACAAAGACCTCTTTATTTGGTTTCCTGATGTGTGCTGAAGATGTGTAACCCCAGCAGTGTCCCTGTGTTTTAGTGGGACTTGCTGTGGGGAAGGGATTACTGTCTCCCTCTGAAGGATACCCTGATTCATCTAAGTCAATTTAGAATTCATCTCAGCCCCAGAGAACAGCCCCTGACAGTGAGAAAGGCTGATTGTATTTAGCAGAGCTCTCCAGGTCTTGTGAGCTGAGCTAAGCTGCTGTCTGGCAGGTGAGTTGGAAAGCTTGAAAGCAGTAAGGATCTGGAAGAGTTGCTGGCTTCCCCTAACAAGACCCTGACTGGTAAGTTGGGTTTAATACTTCTAACATTAATAGCAAAAATGCTGCAATTTACAGACTAGTTCTCAGACACAAGCCAGATACCAGGGATCCAGTAAAGAAAGTCTTAATGCCCAAGGCTATTGGGCCATTTTTTCACTCTTTCAAATAACCTTGCCTCTCATAAATCTGTTGCTCATTTAAAGCAAACTTTCTGCTTGCATCAGAAATTACTTCCAGCATTGAGTATGAAGCATTCTGCAATATGTTTTAAAGTGAGGGCTGGATTCACTGCTCAAATAAAGCAAGCCAGTTTGCTTCAAACGGATCATTTATTGCTACCTTCATGCTGTATATTTATTGTGAGGATATTGTCACATTTCTTTCAGTTTTGAAAATGTAAGTTGGATTTTCTCTTTCAGGTTGCCATCTGGTGTATTGCGAACAGTCTCGGAGAGTAAGAGGCCATCTGTTAATACTTTTTCAGGAAGCTTTTTATAGAGCAGTGAAGTGGCAAATCTCAAAAACACGTTGTAATGACTTACAAGATCTCGGGTATGTGTACAAGTAAAGGCTGATATTTTATTCCTATCAACAATATAGTTATCAAGCTGGGGAGGAAAGGAAGAGAAGAAAGAGAACTTGCACACAAATGCACATGCATTTTAATGGCTCTGTTGCATATATTACTTTTTCTATTTTTACATAAAATGTGAAGTGAGTTTCTGAAGCTCTGATTCAGTTTATGCTCGTGTACTTTAGCAAGACTGATTGCCTCTTTAAGAAGCTGTTTCCTTCTTTAACCATTAACAGAGATCAAATTACCCTGGATTTTGCCTAATAATACTAAGAATGTAGCTTGTGTTTCCATAGCATGTGATTTTACATCTCTCATGCTTGGTACTCCCAAGATGCTGATATGTCAAGGTTCT
>VZUA01027096.1:59229-72195 GCA_013401035.1 Horornis vulcanius | reverse complement strand
TTTAATACTTCTAACATTAATAGCAAAAATGCTGCAATTTACAGACTAGTTCTCAGACACAAGCCAGATACCAGGGATCCAGTAAAGAAAGTCTTAATGCCCAAGGCTATTGGGCCATTTTTTCACTCTTTCAAATAACCTTGCCTCTCATAAATCTGTTGCTCATTTAAAGCAAACTTTCTGCTTGCATCAGAAATTACTTCCAGCATTGAGTATGAAGCATTCTGCAATATGTTTTAAAGTGAGGGCTGGATTCACTGCTCAAATAAAGCAAGCCAGTTTGCTTCAAACGGATCATTTATTGCTACCTTCATGCTGTATATTTATTGTGAGGATATTGTCACATTTCTTTCAGTTTTGAAAATGTAAGTTGGATTTTCTCTTTCAGGTTGCCATCTGGTGTATTGCGAACAGTCTCGGAGAGTAAGAGGCCATCTGTTAATACTTTTTCAGGAAGCTTTTTATAGAGCAGTGAAGTGGCAAATCTCAAAAACACGTTGTAATGACTTACAAGATCTCGGGTATGTGTACAAGTAAAGGCTGATATTTTATTCCTATCAACAATATAGTTATCAAGCTGGGGAGGAAAGGAAGAGAAGAAAGAGAACTTGCACACAAATGCACATGCATTTTAATGGCTCTGTTGCATATATTACTTTTTCTATTTTTACATAAAATGTGAAGTGAGTTTCTGAAGCTCTGATTCAGTTTATGCTCGTGTACTTTAGCAAGACTGATTGCCTCTTTGAGAAGCTGTTTCCTTCTTTAACCATTAACAGAGATCAAATTACCCTGGATTTTGCCTAATAATACTAAGAATGTAGCTTGTGTTCCCATAGCCTGTGATTTTACATCTCTCGTGCTTGGTACTCCCAAGATGCTGATGTGTCTATTGCAAGGTTCTGCCACGTAGGAGAGCCTCCAGTTCAGATCTGCCAACAACCTCTGGCTGATATTTGGTGTATTTCTATGGCAAAAGGTTGTTTCCACGTTCAGCTCTACAACTAGAGAGATTTTCAACCCAAATTTCATATGCCCACTCAGTCACTAATGGTAGCAGTGGAGGACATGAGTGACAGAAGCTGCCTGAGTATTCTGGCTGTTGTAGGAGTAGGTACTGGCTTTATTGAGAGCCTCCCTGTGGGCTGGGACTTAAACTAAATTATACTTAAACTAAACCATACAGAAATTAATCTTAATACTAACAGAATACTAAAATATAATTTAACTCAGACCTAAATATAGTAAATGACTTCAATTAAAAATCTACTTCTGTTTTACTCCCCATTGAGAAAGCAAATCTTTTCCCCATATTGTGACAGGTTTCTGTACAACGAAGGAATGAATAGCTGCTGTCAAATGTGTTGAGGCATTTTTTTCCCACTGGCATGGACTTCCTCCCCTATTTTGTGGCACAGCAGAAACCCTCAGAGAAGCATCAAATGACTGATTGCTTTGTGGGCCTGACATGCAGAGAAAGAAAGGCAAGTGCTGATTGTTTGGGCAGGTGACTGGAGTTGTGCTACCACAGAGATAAGGTGGTTTTTGGGTGCTGAAATGAATCCTTCCTGAGTGTTGTGTTCCACTTCCAGCCCTGCATCATCTGAAGTGTCCCAGCCAAGCACATTTTTCTGTATTTTAATACTATATTAATTTTCTGTGCTTTTGAGTTCTGCAGTAACAAGATTCTGTAGTGATGTTCTTGGGCATCCCTCTGTGGAACAAGTCCTGTTTCAATTAAGTGTAATAGTAAGATCTTTTTCTCTTCAGTGGTTCCAAATTTGATAGTGAGACATCAAAAGTATCATCCAGGTATCACTGATAATAAATGTCAGTGCTGCTGCATGTCAAGGTCATAAAAACCTGTAGTAAGGGCTGTTCAGGCTGGCATTGTGCTTAAATACTATCATCATTTAAACAAAACTAGGCAGCTCTAAAAGCAAAGACAGCATGAATATCATCATAAAATTAAGCCCACTAGCCAGTGGTGAGAGAATCTGAAGGCTGCATGTTGGATGAGTTCTAAAAGCAATGCAGGTTGGTTTTTCAGTGCTAAAACCCCTCAGAAATAGAGAAATAAGTGATCCCAGCTGTGTTCAATATAATGTGAGTCAATTGTGCATAATGGTATTGAGCGGTGGTCAGAGTATCTTCTAAAAGTTTTATTTATAAAAAAGAACTTTTCTTCCAAATTATTTTTAGAAGCATTCTCTTTTATTGAATGAAGAAAAACTAATCTTTGTCTTGTTCCTGTATTTTTAGTGTAACAGAAAGATAAAGAAGGAAAAATAAAAATTGGGGGAGGACTTTTTTGTTGTCCAAAAAGATCCAGTATCAGCCACAATTTTTAGTTAGACAAGCATGCTTTCTTTCCCCCCATCTAATACTCATACTATGTTGTTGAATGATTATTAACCCCAGGCAAAAGGCAATCATAATTTTTTAACCCTGTTATTTGAGAATGCTATTAGAAAGGCCTTGAATCCAGGGAAGCACTGACAGGAATTTGTTGTGTTCTCTCTATTCTTTCATCTCAAAACAAGCCTAGGTGGTCTTGACTGGCAGCTGCACTGGGCTTTAGCATTTTTCTTTCTTTGTTGAGCAAGAGAAGCTGCCAAGAGGTCTAAGAGGTCTCCTGAGATGCCAGGAAGTAAAGTGCTGGTGTGAGGATGTGCCCTGTGTCCTTCATCCAGTCCATGTCTGTTAAGCCAGGTCAGCACACAGACAAAAAAGCTCTTGGCTGAAAACATTTCCCCAGAGGTGGAGGCTTATACAAGTCCCCTAAAAATTCCCTGCTGACAGCTCAGCACTGAGAATTCTGGTTTATTGGGTCACTGTGGAATGGATTACTCTCTGCAGATGAGTGGATTGCATTAACAGTGCCCTGGCCTATGGGGTTCTGCATTTTGCCATCAGAACTGGGATGCCACCAAAACATCTCTGAGCTACACCTGAGTTGCACTGGTGTCATGTGCAGGCCAGGCCCAGGAAGTGTCAAGAGCAGAACTTTGCTGTGTTCTGGTCTCTTGTGTTGCTGTGCATCACGTCCACGAGCTGGTGTTGTGTGGATTTACTGGGGTAATGAAATATGAAAGATTGACTCCAGTCCTGTTTAGGGTTAAGAGTCTGTAAATCCACTGTGCTTGCAGAGACCAGGAATAATTTAAACACTGCTCACATTCCTGCCTCCACAGTAGGGATGGGTATTTTGTTTTTGAGGATTTTTTTCCTTATCTCAACTGCTGTACCATTTGGCTATCTGAAGCTTTTGCATGCTTCACAAACACCATCTGTTACAACCCAAGACACAAAGACTGCAAGTGATTAGTAATATAAGGCAATGTTGCAGCTGTATGTGGTGTGGAAAACTGATAGAACCAGAACTTTCTTTGTAAGCCTGACGTGCTGAATAGTGTGTTTGTGATTTGTCTAAGCTTTTGCATTCGTCAAGTAAAGATTAACTTTCTGCTGCTGGGGAGACATGACAGAATAAAATAAAATAAAAAAAAATTAAAACCAAACATTTCACCCCCACCCCTGGTCCAAAAAACCCCAGCCAACAACAAAAAACCCCAACCCAAAACAAAACAAGAAACCCCAATGCAACCAAAACAAAGCCCCAGGCATTCCATTTAGGAAATATTCCTGGAGTAGATACAGCATCTAGGATAGAGGGAGTCCCGAGCAGGGAAATGTTTCCAACTGCCACATGATAATATTGTATTAGATGAATCTTTTCTGGATTGAAATAGCCTATATATCCTGATCGATGCCCTTTTACAGTCATAAAACACTTAAAATATACATATAATAGGGACTATCCAGCTGTTCTGGCCATGGGCAGATTGCAATAAATACCAATACACTCCTTCTTGTATTGTCATTCAATACATGTTCATGGCACTGGTTCTCAAGCTCTGATATTGGTTTTTCTCTTGTTTTATCCTCCAGCCTTGATTGCAGTAACAGATGAAGAACTGCTTATGCTGGGGGGTACCAAATTAGAGAGGAGTACCCTGTGTGCTCATGGATGAACAGGAAAGGAGAGCAGGGTTTAAATTTGAGTGCCTGCAGGATAATTGTGTTACTGTGTGATAATTGAGGGCACGGTCCAGCTACAGAGACAGAAACTCTGGATTGGTGAGGTGAGTCCCTTTTTAATGTGAAATAAAAGAAGCTCTGTTCAATAATGGTAACCATTGTGTTACTGCTGATCTTCCTCTCCATCACTAAGATATGCAGGTGTCTTTGCCATCTCTAGGGCATTTTGGAAATGTGAGGACAAAGTTTGAATCACTTTTATATTTCTTCTCTCTGCACTCAGATCCTTATCCTGTTCTCATATCATGTAGGGCTTGTTTTGAAAACAAAAAACCCCCCAGTTTTAATTCTAAAAACCTCTTTCATTTCTGTTAGACTAATAGGTCAAATTTGGAAGAATTTGGTTTTTGGTCTGTGGTTTTTACTTATGCAAACTGTTTTCTCTATATAAGAAGTGCAGTATGTATTTTTTAAAAAAAATACCTCTTGTCCTAGAAGAGAGGGCAAGAAGTAACACCCTTAAACTGAAGCTAAAACTTCAAGCTAGATATTAAGGAAAAAACCAAACCCTCACTGATGGAAAGGACAGCAAAAAGGGAGAGACTCCCAGGGAAATTGTGATGTCTGCATCACTGGAGACCTTTAAGAGTAAATACCATATTTACAGTTCATCTCACCATGAATAGAAAGATGAACTAAATGGCCTTCTGGGGTGTCTTCCAGCACTATGATTTTGAAAGCCTGTCACCCAGGAGGCCTTTCCCAGTGCTGTGCTGTCTGTGAGGAAGGTCAGGATAATCAGGAGAGCAAGCCCTGAGTTTGGCTCCTGGGTGCAATCCTGAGCAGGCTCCTGGGGGCTTTAGCATGTGCAGGAAAAGCTTAATGCCCCCAGAGGAGCCTGGATCCAGGGCTGGCTGGGCAGGGAGGCACTTAGTTTAGCTAGTGGGAAAAGCTCAAGAATGAGCAAATCTTAATTCTGTTTGTTTTTTCTTTTTTTTTGGAGTTGTGGCATCAAGAAAGCAGCTGTGCCAGAGCAGTGTGTACAGTGAAGTCTTGCCTGTGTCGTGTTGTGCCTCACTAAAATACAGGTGGTGACCCTCTGAGGGAGGAAACCAAACTCACTTGTGCCTTTCCTTGTTCATGGCTGCAATCTGGAGCGTAGACTTGATATGGTGGTTGCCTTGTGAAAAGATAAACCCACCTTTTCTTCTTTCTTGAGCAAGTCTTGAACTCCACTGAGCGTGCTGTGGCTGGCTGGGCATTTGCAGAGCACCACCCAGGGCTCGTGGTGCTGAGGAAGGCACTGAGACTTTCCCACCTTGAGGGCCAGGAGTGTCCTTGGAAAAGGAAAGGTGCTGCCCTGCCTCAGGACATGCTGGTGCCAGTGCTGTGGCCTGCCTTTTATCCTGGGCTGGACTGCAATGCAGGGTGGTGGCATTTTCATGATGCAAAATCTAGAAAGTTTATTCTGGTGGTTTGATAACTGATATTTAAATAACTGCAGCATATTCCAGAGCACTGAGCAAGCACGTGTTTATGCCCTGCCAGTTGCCCTTTGCTGTGTATTATGAAGTGTAAGACAGCAGGATTGTGAGTGGCTGTGATTTAAATGACTAAATTTACTCTAGATTAAATGTTTGCCTTTCATGTTTGATTTCTCATTAACTGAGAATTTACAAAGTCAAGTACACAGTCCTATTCTTATTTGTAAACTTGCAGCTTTCTCTTTTAATGCCTAATAATAAGTTCTCCCCTCTGGTTGTTTAATGTATCACTTGTGATTCGGTTTTGACAAATCTCTCAGCAGTTCAGAAAACTCTTTGTTATAAGGAAATAAATATCCTGCTGACTCAATGGGAAAGAAATGCTTTTTGTCCTTTGAAAAATGTTGCAGCCCTGTAGATTGGTCAGTGTTACTTATCTGAATAGTGCTATTGTAAAGAGGAAAAGGGTTATTTATGGGCCAAAGAGCATTCGAGGGTACTGGAGTATGTAGGGCAAGGTTATCAAGGCTTTTCTTTGGTAATGTCTATTTTTGCTCTGAAAGATCATTTTACAGGGGATATTTGTCTCTGTTAAATACATTGCCTTTATTATTGCAGTAGCTTTTCTTTTTTAATTACAAAATGCTGACAAGATGTTTTGCAGTGACATATTATAACTACATTAACCAGGTGCATTAGGATCTGTGTGTATGGCAATTGATGCTTTCTCTTTGTCACTTACATAATGAACCTTCTGCCTGCACAGAATAAAATATTTATCTGGAATGCAGGCTAAAGTAAATGCTGGAGACTGGAGGAGGAAAAAAAACCCAGGCTGCCTGCAGTGAATAATTGTTATAATCTCATTGTCCTTTGCAAAGTTGTTAATTAAGGCCTTTACTAAGCAGACTGTGCTTGCAGGAGTCCCACAGAAGTCAAGTTGTTGTGCTCTTGTGCATCTGTCAGCTCACTGTGGTTTGGATGTGCTTAATGCAAGGCTCCCCAAGTTTCATCCTCAGGGAGGCTGTGCATGGGGGGGTGTCTTGTTCTCCCCTATCTCTCCCTTCCACTTCTTTCTTAGAAATAAGAAAGAAAACAACACCTGAAGGAGGATGGTAAACTAATGCATGGAGCTTGGGCATCTCCATCATCAATATTGGCATGTAAACCTGCTAGGCATGTGGGGCTGTTAGTTTATTTGCAGGTGCTCTTTGGAGTTTTCTCTGCAAGGAAAAACTGATATAAATTGTGTGTACTTTGCCTAGTCTAGTAGGCAAATTCCAATTCTAGTCTAGTTTCCAAATTCTTTTTGTTACTTAGTATTTCCATTTCTATAGCAACTAGAAGATCCACTTAGGGATTTTGACCATTCCTGGTAGGCAGCAGTGTAAATGGTATAAGGAAACAATATTTTAGGTGAAGAGATCTGAGCAAAAAAATGATCTATTGTTGTCATATTCTTTGTAGGTATTAATGGAAAGGAAAATTTTTGAATACCAGAATGAATTAATTTTTAGGTTGTTTCCTGTGTGAGGGGACAATGTGGAAGGAAGAAAAGAAAGCAAAAGAAAGGCTTGCTTTTAAAAAGCAGCAAATGGAGAAGTTTGGTGCCAAGGGCTGATTGGAAGCAAGAACTGACATCTTGGGAGCAGATGAGAGGAAATGGGATGTGTCAGTAAATCAT
Organism: Horornis vulcanius; assembly: GCA_013401035.1. NCBI lineage: Eukaryota > Metazoa > Chordata > Aves > Passeriformes > Scotocercidae > Horornis > Horornis vulcanius. Next base: position 64,986 of record VZUA01027096.1, on the reverse strand, counting down.
GAACAGCCTTAAAACTCAAGGCAAGCAATTCATAAATAATAGAGAAGGGAGAGCCGAAGGAGGAAGGGGAAAACCAGCAAGATTTGAACTCAAAGAAAGGTATTTGCAACACAATTTGGGAGGGAATGGTACTGGGGAACATGACATTAGGAAGGCCAGGGGGAAGAATGTTGATGTGACAGTTGGATTGACTGATTCCTGTGTGAAAAAGCAGGGAAAACCCCCCAGCATTATGCAGACAGAACCAGCAAAAGAAGACTGAGTAGGGATGAACCAACAGGTGGAGAAGCAAGCAGAATCACTGTGGAGATTTCCTGAGCAGGGACAAACTGAATGTGGGAATGCTGAGTGTAGGGAGACACAGAGGAAAACAGGAGATGAGGATGAGAACAATTCCTGAAGAACTAAAAGCTGGCAGAAGCAAAGTAATTTCTGTGTCTTATGGGAAAAGAAAAGGAAGAAGGGAGAAGCCAGAGTAAGACATTCAAATGTCTAAAAGTCTGGTGTCCTTTCTTTTTCTTGGTAGGAAGTTGGCAAAAGTCTGCATGGATAAAAAATAAATTGTGGAGGTGGATTATTTTTATAAAAAAAGCAGCTTTGATAGAGACATGCCAGGGAAACTGATGGAGCAGGTAATTCTGGTCCCCACGATCCTACTGGAACTGCTTTCTTTTGTGAACTGAGCTGCTGTGGTGTAAATGGAGGTGATCTGGGATGGAAGCTCGGCAGATGAGGTCTCATTAAGTGAGAAAGAGTGAGAGAGATCTTAAAAATGGAAAGGAAGGCAATGAGGAGGAGGCTGAAAGCAAACAGAAGTTTTTCCTGTGTACTGGACACGTGAAGCAATTGAATTGGAAAAGCTGACATGAAGTGAGATGGGGTGGAGAAAGCAGAGAGTGCTCAAAAGGCTTTGTAGAACAAGGGCTCTGCAGCAGGAGGGTCCAACCCTGCAGGTGTGGGACCAGGGAGGTGGGTGGCAATAAGCACAGACACCTCATTGGTACTGGAGCTGTCCTCGAGTTAAGCTTAAAGAAAGCCAAGAGTCAGCAGCAGAGGAAGGTGGATGACAAAGCTGGGTTTAAGGAAGCCAAAAGCAACAGTGAGCAGGACAGATGGTAGGACTCCTTGTTTATTAAAATTAAGTATCTCTTTGCTGCTTAATAATCAATTGTTTTGAGTTAGAACACGTATTTCAAAGTTTTTGGCAGTGTCTGTAAAAGTAGGATTTTTTAAAGAAAATCAACAAATCCGTGTAATTGAAAACAAGCTCTCAGTTACTAACCTAGACAGCTGTTTGGTGTTCATTTGGTGAATATAGAGGGAAGAATGTGGAGTCACACTGTCCCTTGCTGGTGGAGGGAAGGTGGTAGGAGCTGCCCTGTCTGGGGGCTCCTCCCTGCCCTGCCTGGCTGCTGAGCAGGACCAGAGCATCACCAGCACAGCGAGGGGAGAGTTACTGCTTCACCCTGCTGACCCAGCCTTGCTGATCCAGCAAGCTGGATTTTCCCCCTCGTTTCTCCTGTCTCTCTGAAGGAAATGAGTGCTTGGAGGGGAAACCGGGATTCCACCGGCAGAGGTTGCTGCTGTTCTCTTCACCTCCTCCTCTTCCCAAGCTGGTAACCTGTCATGTCAAGCGTTTAGCTGAAAGCAGTGGGAATTGTGAAGGTTTAATGTTTCCCAGACTGTAGTCTGCCACATTAACAAATCTTTCACTTTTCAGAAGATGATAGTGTCAATCACCGTGACAGCCTGAAAGACACCATTCATTGTTAATTAATTATTAGCTGTCAACTCAAAGACTTTGTTGAACTAAGAACATTCAGGCAGATTGTGGATTTCCTCTTTTTTAAACTTTATGTTTAAAGGACACTAAATACCCTTAATTATCAAAGTAAGTCGAAATCCTTTCATACCTCTTTCTTCTTCAGGTGACTGCTTCAGGTACAATATTAATTATAAATAGAATGAAGATTTTGTAGCTTCTTATTGCTGATTTATGTTTTCATAATGGGTGAACTAAAAAGAAATAGGTTGCTGGGGTTTTTTTTTTTGCTTTGGTATCAGCCTGTGATCCCTGGGCTGCCTCTGAGTTTTGGTGTTTGGAGGAAACAAGCAAAAGAAAAGGAATTCATTTCTTGAGAGGGTCTGAGGGCTGTTTTACCTACAGTGGGGGCCACGATTTTTTGTCTGACTCCACCACGGAAATCCTCGGATTTCAGCTGTAGCAATATTTCAGTTTCACTCTTTGGACCAAGAAATTGAGGCTAGCTTTCTCACTGGGCTTCCTGCAGGCAGGAATGCACTCTAATGGCTTTTTCCTATGCAGTGATGTGATTTCCCAGCAGTTCTGGGCATGCCCAGCCATCCCTGCAGAGCTGTGAGCTATGGGAGCCCTGCAGTGCAATGTGAGGATGCTCAGGAGGGCACAGCTCTGCAAAGCAGCTGGGGCACACAAGTGCTTCCAGAATGTGCCTGCAAGTTTGAAAACACTGGCCAAGCCTCTCTCCGTTTGGGCCTGCCAAATGCAGAAGGGTACAATAATACTTACCTACCTCACAGGAGTGCTCTGAGGCTTAATTAATGCGTGGGGTAAAAGGCTTTGAGATCCTCAGGTCATAATGATACTTAGCACTTTATATCTTCAAAGCCCCATACCCAATGCGAAGGAACTAATCCCAAACTAATTAGGCAAAAGGCACTATAAAAGTGCCAAGTGTTGTTATTTGCCTTAAAGTATTATTATTTAATCACAAATTGCCTCAAAGTGAAGTGTGACTGTATGAGATTAGAGACATAGTAATTAAGGCCCTGATTTAATATTTTAAATTTATTCAGCATACTTCAATGGAGCTCTTGAATTTTTTTCATTCTTTCCCAAACAGCCAGCTCACATTTTAAATTTTATAAACACTGCATCCTCATCACTTAATAGGCTTTCCCTCTTCTCTCAGTTGTGTGCCCCTAGGATGTTGCAGTGCTGAGGGAAGATAGTTTGGTGAACAAGGATTTGGCCAAGTTGGAACACAGCAGACTGAGTGTGTGTGGGTATGAATTAAATATGACAAGAAGGAATTGTGTAAATAAAGTCTTTCTTGCATGCGTAGTAGATATATTTATGTATGTGCTGTGTAAGTTCTACAATGCAAAAACAGCTCTGAAAGCATCTGTCACCCCACATTACTTATTCTGCCTTTGAGATACAAGCTGCAGCAGCCCTTCTAAAAGACAGCACTTCCCTGCATGTCAGGGAGCAGCTGTAATTGTTAGACTGATTTGGGAAGCAATGGCTTTGGGTAAATAGTCTGGTGAAATTCACCCCTCTGTACAGAAGCTCAGGCACCACTTCCCTCATAGATAAACCTATTTAAAAGATGGAAGGGATTGTAAGAACTTGTGCACGGGATTAGATTTCATCCACAGCATTAGGGTGAGTTTAGGGAAACTCTCTTAGTGGGCAGTGACTACATTTGCTCTTCTGTCTAAAGCAATAGATCTGTTTTTCAGGTGCAATCAACTTGAAGTGCATAGGTACCTGTGGATTGGATGCAGCACGACCATACTGTGCCACTTCACAGGCCTTGGTGGACATAATCCTGCCTTCTGGTGCTGTGAGATTACAATTAACAGCCAGGCTGAACAAGGAAGTTCATGGGCTAGGAAGGCTTCAAGGGAGCAGTGTGGACCCTTGGGACTGAGAGATCCTTGTGATGCCACACAGCCACTCTGGGGACACACTGAAACCTCAGCACAGGCACACAGCCTCACTCTGCAGCACCACACTGGAGAGAGATGTGTCTGTGACAGGAGAGATGGGGAGGCAGGAATGCCACAGCTCTGGATTGCAGACACTGTGCTTTCTGAGGAACCCCTCTGCAGCAGGTGGAATTACTTCCAAAACAAAGCAATGCTCAGAATGGCAGCAGCACCACAGCATTTTAATCCTTGTGTATGCACTTACATTTATGAGTTAGAGTTATTTAACACCCAATCAAAGGAAGCTTTTGGAGGTTTGGAGTTCTTTTGTAGAGCAATGGTCTCTCATGAACCATAATAAAAGCTTAAGGCAATTTGCTTAAAGTTGTGACAACTCATTGTCTCTGCTCTCTTGCCTTCTCCCCAGAAACCTTCCCTTGCAATTTACAGAGTTTTTTTCATGCCTTGGAAGTTTGTGAAGCCTACTCTTGTGGGAAAGCAGTTCTGTTCCCAACTGATCTTGGAAGAGATTGGAGACCAGGAAGTGTTCACACTGGTCTGCATGAAATCAGTCAGAGAATGGCTTAGGTAGCAGGTGGTGAGGCTGGCCTGAGATGGGGAAAAAGTTGCAGGATATTTGTGGCTTTGCTAGTCTGAGATGTGCAAACTTAAATTCAGTTTTGAAATGGACAGATTTTGAGGGGGCTCATGACACAGCCACATTCAAGGCTCAAACTTCTATTCCTTGTGCTTTTTACCTTGCATGCTACAGGAGCTGAAGGAGATTCAGCCAGGGGCATGCAAACCCTGTTTGCAGGAACCAGATGTGCTGTGAAACTGCACTGGCTTCCCTGCTCTCCCACCAGCCGAAGATGCAGTGCTGGACACTGGGGCTGAGCTGCAGCACACAACTCTTCGAAGACTCAGAGCTTGAGAGGGTTTTATTTCTCAGCATGCAGGACCAGAAGGTTTCTGTTTATTCTCAGCTTGCTTTCACTGAAGTGTTCAGCTGTCTTTTGCCGTTTCAGGTGCACTGCTTTTACAATGAAAGCCAAATAACCTTTGCCTCCTCCTGGAAGAAAAGCAAAAATCCTCCATTCTAACAAAAAACATCAACATAGCAATGATCTTTAAAATGAATAACTGAACCAGGAACTTGTGCTTAAATAAACAAGTGTGGTTTTGTCGTAATCTCATTGCCAGCATGTATTTTGATAGAACTTCATGGTGGAGAGGATCTGTGTAAAACAGGAACTTTTGAGTGCTCTAGACAGGCTGCTTCATTCTGGAGAACTGAAGCTCTCATTGAAGAGTCTGACAGTAAGCTCTCTCTTGAAGCTTACTCTTGATGCTAAGGGAGGAAAAGGTGAAGAGATGAAGCGATGAGACCTGCTGTACCTGGGAGTGTCTTTTGGTGAAATTTCAACAGCTCCTTTTGTGTTAGCAGTAAAGGCACCTGTGTGAATTGTGAGACAGAGAGCCCAGACTGGTGAAAATCAGAACAACTCTGCTAAAAGAATGCCAGCTTTGCCCAGCTCAGCACCTGCTCCATCTGCCCCTACAATGACAAAACCTGCTGAGGGGTCCAAAACGTGGTCCTGCCACACCCAAACACGGGCTGGGGTGAGAGACATTAATGTCTTCTCACTGCTCACACACCTTGGGGAAAGATGAGGTGTAATGAAGCACTGACCTAACAGACAAGAGCCCCCGAGGAGATAGGTGCTATCAAAATGTCATCTAGATAAATAAGGACCCCAGCTCCTAGTATCTTAAGTAGCTGGGCTATTGATTAAAGAATCATGATAAATGAGTATAGGGCTGTGAATTAGATCAATACCATCAACCTTAAAAGTCAATCTCCTGTACCAGCTTGAAGAGAGACTGAAAAAATGCACTCTGGAGAACCACAAATCCTTGGGCTGATGGTGGCCTTGAGGCTTTGGGTTTTTCTCTGCCATTTCTTTTTCTTCCTTTGTTTCTCTGAATAGACTTTAAAGATCTGGTAGAAGATCTGGTTCATGCCTGGTAAATATTTAATTCACAAAACTAGGTAGGACTATC
>VZUA01027096.1:42394-52463 GCA_013401035.1 Horornis vulcanius | reverse complement strand
TTTAAAATATATATATATATTGGTTTCCAGTTCATTAGGGATCACTCTTCATTCAAGCATTTTAAAGTGTGGTTAAAAATACTTATCAAAATATAAATATACTTTCGTATATTCACCAAGAATAACAATTTCAATGAAAATAGAGTCCATATTTTTCAATATGGAAAAATGAGAATATTTGCCCATGAATTTCTTAATTGTGGAGGAAATAAAACCTATAAATAATGTTCTGCTTATTCAAAATCTAATGGCAACAAAATATTTCATTCGACAAAAGTGGTATTTAACCAGGACATTCTACAGTTCTTCTTGAGTATTTTAAAATTACATTTCAAGTTCATGTACTTAATCATTATGTTTGCTTTTCTGTCTGTGTTTAGGCATGTGCACACACACACATAAACCTACTTTAGCTTCATTCTGAACTGGTGCTGCACTGGGTTTTTCCAATCATAGGTGAGGATCCAGCAGTGCCCTACGGGGTGAGTTTGGCTGCAGGTGCCAGTGGTAGGAACATCCCTTCTTAACCATATTTGCCACCTAATGCCCTTGACTAACCCACAAGGGTCAGCCTTAAGCCTTCCAGCTGTGGGAATTGAATTTCCAGCTCTGTTTACTGAGGTGAGCAGGGCCAGGTTTAGTCTGAATCTGTTCTGACAGTGCTGCCCCTGTGTGTTGGAGGTGGAGGAGAAGGAAGTGTGTACCCACAACCCATAATACAGCATCTGTGTTTGAGGGATCTGTGTGTGTGTCACAAGAGCTGCTGTTCTTAGGCCATTGCTCATTCCTTGGGGGGCTGCAGGAAGGTTTGGGGCTGCATGATTTAATATCTCCACTGTACCTCTGTTATAAATTTATGCCTCAATTCTTGTAGAGGTGAGCATGAAGATGTGTGGGTGCTGTTTTTATAACAAGAGCTATTTAAAGAAAATCTCTGAAAAGTGTTTTTTTAGTGAGTGGAAAATTGCATCAAAGGTTTGGTGAAAAATGTCTGTTCTCCTTGAAAAATTCAAATTCTTTATTGGAAGCCACACACACATACCCCTCCCAGCCCCCAGCATGGAGCAACTTTTACCACGATGAATTATTTTATTTGGCTAACCTTTATTTTGTTGCAAAAAGGAATTCCCATCCCTAACTGGTTTATTTCAATCTGAATAATACTCAGAATACCCCGGGGAGAATCACACCACAGCTGGGGTTGGAAGGGCCCTTTAAAGGCCACCAAGTCCATCACCTTCATGTAGCTCATGCTGCTCAGATCCTTGTCCCACCTGACCTTCAACATTCCCATGGATGGGGCTTCCACCACCTCTCCTGGCAGCCTGTGCCTGTTCCTGTGACACTAACGTGCCAGTGCTGAGCATCTTTGAGTCCCTCAGTCCCAGAGTTTTGTTTCTCCCCCTCCTCTGTTCCCCTGCAATAACTGTTGTAAATTAAGCAGTTACTTCTCTTCCTCTACGGTTTCAAAGCACCGAAGATGTCTGTGAGCCCTTTGCCTTTGATGCTAGTTTCCTGTCAGAACGTGTGTTTTGGCATTGCAACATCCTGAAAAAGTTTAATCTGAAGCAGAAAAACTGTAAAATGAAGAGAGCAATTATATACAGCCCAGAGCCCCAAGCAGCTGAAATGACAACAAAGTTTCATCTGTTTATTAGGTTAGCTCTGTTTAGGATAAAATACTATTAGCAATTTATGAAGAGGAAAGTAAGACTTTGAAATTGAATATCTGTCAATTAAATCTGAAAATCTTAATATGAAATGCTTTTAAAAGTCAAATAACATCTATTAAACCCCCAGATTTAGTAAACGAGAACAGGCTGTACTCTGGGTATACACTGAAATAAAACTAGTGTATGACAACAGAACCTTACCTGGGAGTGGGAGGGGATCTCCTTGTAGACAGAGGGAAAATGAGGAATTAAAACAGCCTTCTACTCTTCAAAGAGAATTACTATGTAAAGATGGCTACAGTTGTCAAGGCAACTTTGCTTTTATGAGTGCTTCAAATACGGGCTCTGAAATCCCCTCCTTCCCTGCACCTCCCCCTCTTCCCCCACCCCAAAAAAGACCCCAGATGCAACCCAAAACCAAAGAGCAACCCACAGAGATTTCTTTAGATAATTTCTATTTTTCTATAGAGAAACCTTGGGTAAAAAAATAGCTGAGAATTGACATTCTTTCCAAGAGGAAATAAGGAAAAATCAGCCAATATTTGGAATTGATACTTCTGTCTGTAACTTGTTCTTGGTAGTTAGTGATTAAGGTCTAGTGTTCAACAGGGTGGATTGGGAGTCCTGCTTGGGGTATGTGGAGAAGAAAAATAGACATTGATAATCTTTAATGTAGAAGCAACTTCTGAGCTCTTTAGTTTCAATAGTATCCTTTTGTTCTGTGTTTGCAAACCACTCAGCTCTTGAACAATCTTGGTCCATCACTGGGATAAGTCACTAAAAACCTCTTTCTTTAGGCTTGAAGGTAAGCGTGGAGGAGAGCACAGATCCTTTAGCTGCCTCTATTGAGGAGGGTGGCAGGGCAGCCTGGGTGAGTGGGGTTTGCTGTTCCCTTTGCTGCAGGCTGCCTGCCTGACTTGTCCTGCTGGGTGGCCTTTTCTGTTCTGTTGCATTTTCACCTGCAGACTGGACGCTGAGAGTGACAGCCTGCTGCTGCTGTGTTCACTGACACACACATCTCGCAGCTCTGCCCTCACAGGACCCATTGCTTTCCAGAGCAGAAACCATCTTTTGGTGTGTGTAAATTCTGCATGTTTACAACATCAGCAGCGAGGGCACAGGGTTTGTGATCAGCACCTTAAATTTCAGCAGGTAACATCAGTATTTTCTGTCTCCGTGCCTGTGGGCCAGGCATGAATGCTTTAAATGGTTTGTATGCCACAAAATATTCTTCACTGAAGCTGCCTCAGATTTTCTTATTTGGTCACAATAATACTGACAATAATCCTTGTTTATACTGATAATGCAAAAAGAAGGACAATCTTGTACATAAAGCCCGAAGTTCAGCTTTCTGACCTATAGAACAGGAATATGAATAATTCCTTTTTCACTGTGTCTTGCAGTACTTAAAATGAAAGCTCTGCAGGGCAGATGCTGTATCTTAGTGTGTGCCTATGTGGTACCTAGGATATGCTCTGATCTCAGCTGAGCCATCAAAGTGATGCTTTATCACCTGTAATGTCAAAGAACAGATGTAGCTCAGTTTTTCCTGGGCTATAAGAAGGGTTTATATCCTTCCTGTGGTGCCACACTTGAAAATCAATATGGAAAAGCTGTTGGTTTTAAGCAAGTTAATAATGTACAAAATTTGTTACAATCCTTCTGTTAAATGATGGTTTCTGTGGTTTCATGTATCTTTGTGGTGGTAGTGCATGACAGTATAAAACTTTTCTGAACAAACTCCTTACATTTTTACATTGGTCCCAGAAATTGTCTTTGCCATGATACTGGTCACTGGTTGAACTTAATTTCCAGAGACCACACTTGGCAGAGACCATTACCCATCCTTTTTTGCTGGACCTTCTCTGTTGTATCTTTGTATATTCCACAGTGGATCCAAAGCAGGACTGTAACACAGGCTGGTGAATGCCTGTCACTGGCATATGATTCTGATTTCCAGAGCAGATCAAATAGTCCACTGTTGGATGGTTAAAAAGTTACAGATCAAAAAAAGGCATCTATATATGTGAAGCTGTGCTAGAGCAAATAAGAAAAAAAATATGGGTAGTTGTGATGCAAAATATTATGATGCATTGTATAAGGAATTCCAGGATCTCTATTCACATTGACAGAGGGAAATCAATTTTAAATTTTCTTTGATAGCACCCATTGATAGGCATAAGACTACACAGACATGGGAGAATAATTTTTTGCTGTAGGAAGGATGTATTCTTTCTAAAAATTCTCTTCACTGTTTCAGACCTGGTTTGCAGACAGTGCTTTGGTTCTTTTTGATGGGCACTTTAGGGTAAGGTGAACATATTAAAAAAATCCTTTTCTCTAGGGGCTATAAAGTCATACTGGACAAGCAGCATGGAAGGAGAAGTCCCCACTGGCAATCCAAGTTTGGTTCCTGCCCACCTGTAGCAACAAATCCCCAGGACTCAGTTGCCCAGGAGCTGGACTGGAGTTGATGAAAAGGTTTCTGAGACATCCTTGTCTCTCAGCATTTCCAGGTGCTGTCTCTTTTGAAAGCCCAGCCTTGAGTGTGAGGTTGAGCTGCTTTAGCTGAGTCTCTCTTCCCAAGGAGCTGTTACTGCTCTAAGGACAAATACAGTTGTGTCTAGATGGGAAAAATTCCCAAACTCGTGCCTGAGTTCTTGGTAAGTTCCCCTCTGCCAAGACACTTTTATTTTCGTGTTAATATGACTCTCCTGCATGTATGTTGGTTTTATTTTTTGGTGGAACACATAAACCACTGGTGCTTGTCTCTGGGTCTGCAAGTTTGAATGTGGCTGCGATAAATAGTTAAAAAAATTATAGTATGAAAAGTGTAGCTCAACAAAAAGTTAAGCTACATTGGCATTTGCTACTATGCAAACACCAGTTGTTAGGAAATGATAAGCATTATTGATATCCCAAATGTATGTATTAGTGGGAACGATGTGAGGTAAAAATGTTAACATCTGTCAAGACAATATAAACAATTATAAGTAACTTTCTTTTAATGATGCAATTAAACCATAACAAAAGGTGCACTGTAAATTAACATGACACCACACCAGGTTTATGTATTTTAGGGCATAAATTCCAGTCTGGCTAGGAAAATAAACAAAGTTTCCAAAAAAATCCCTTCAGAAAAAAAACCCAAACCTGCTAAAGCTTTATGAAATAAAGTCTGGGAACTGAGATTGTTATTAAATCTGACCTTGATCAGATTTTTATTATGTCAGAAAAAATGGTTCTTGAGAGACAGAGTTGTCATGGGATTAGAGTACATCTACAGCAAGATGTTTCCATGGCAACAAATAAAACACCATTTCCTAAGTCTGCAGTCGTCTGCCTCAAACCCATGAACTTAGCATTGAATAATTATAGAGAAATGCTGTAATGTTGTGTAAAGAGAGGGGGGAAAATAAATCAATCTAGAGGCAGTGATTTATTTTAAAATGCCAATTAACCCCATAAGCATGATTGTTTGGAGCTTCTGTTGGTGGCGACAGGTCCCACGTAGGTATTTGGTTTTACAAATTGAAAGCATAATTTTTTTGTCACACATAACCTTAAAAAAAGTGAAAGACGAATCATAATTCCACCAGAATTAATGAAGTCTGAAAGTTATGTATAAAAGCTGTAATAGAAATTCAGAGTTGTGTCAGAGACTCAAGGCAGCAGCAGCAGCACATGATACTCTACCTGAATTCTCCTCATGTTTGAAGGATCTGAAAACATACTTGATATGGGTACGTGTTTAGTCTCCTACAACCAATGAGCTATCTAAATTCATAGGCTCCAATGTCACACAGCTGTAATCTTGGTGGAAAGTTAAACCAGTGAACACATCACTTCGAACTTGGGGAGTGAGTTAAGGCTATTTAGTTTATCAGTCTTTTTCCCATTCTGCCATAATTGTATTATGAATGTGTTGTTCTCCTCCAGAAGCTGCACCTTCTGAGTTTATCTGCTCTCTGGTGACATCTGGCTCTGTCTCTCTCCCTCTTCCTCCTCTCCCCAACCCCCAAAATGGAATGTGCTCTTCCTCCCCACTTACTGGGAGGTTTCACAGGTACCCCTGAGGTATTTTGTACCACCAGTTTAGAAGGCAAGTTGTTTTTTGCCATTGCACCTGATGAATGACCTTTAATAAAAGAACACAGGTTCACTGTGGAGGCACATTCCTCGAGCTCTGAGTACAAATAGCCCACGCCTGCTTCCNTTGGTGGAAAGTTAAACCAGTGAACACATCACTTCGAACTTGGGGAGTGAGTTAAGGCTATTTAGTTTATCAGTCTTTTTCCCATTCTGCCATAATTGTATTATGAATGTGTTGTTCTCCTCCAGAAGCTGCACCTTCTGAGTTTATCTGGTCTGTGGTGACATCTGGCTCTGTCTCTCTCCCTCTTCCTCCTCTCCCCAACCCCCAAAATGGAATGTGCTCTTCCTCCCCACTTACTGGGAGGTTTCACAGGTACCCCTGAGGTATTTTGTACCACCAGTTTAGAAGGCAAGTTGTTTTTTGCCATTGCACCTGATGAATGACCTTTAATAAAAGAACACAGGTTCACTGTGGAGGCACATTCCTCGAGCTCTGAGTGCAAATAGCCCACGCCTGCTTCCTACATCTTGGGTGCCTGATACTCCACAGGCTGAAAGAGGGTGTTAGGAGAAGCTTAAAACATAAGTTTGAGACTCAGTCATGACACTTTGTCCATGCTGTTGTAATTGTTCACACAGCTGCCTGTTCTCATCTTCAACAAGGTCTCTCTAACAGAAAGGTTTTAGGAGCGGCCACTGCTGTGCATTTATTCCAGCTACAATAATTTGATTAGTAACAGTCGGTGTCTCACAATTAGGTTGCAGAAAGCCAGTGAGGAGAGAAATGTGCTAATGGTGGACTGTAGACTGCAGCAGCAGATCTACTGTCACAAGCTAACACTAAATTGGCCTCTGACTGCAATATAAATTCTGATGAAAAGTGTGGATTTTATTTTGCAATGTGAGTGGTCTTAAGAGAAACTGGTGTAGCCTTGAATCTTATCACAGCTGCTGCTTTCTCCTTTCTGCTGGTTGATGGGTTCATCCAACTGACCCTGTTTCAGCTACCCTTGCTGCTGGTGTGGCCCAAGGAAATTTGTTTCCTGATGTGGTGATGAATCAGTGTTCTGCTCCAGACCAGGTCATTTGATACCTGTGGGCTGTGGGTGAGTACCAGTCAGATTTTCTCAAGAAATGCTCATTTTGATGTGGAAAAAATGCTAGAATCGGGATTTGTACAGTATTACTTTGCCTACCTCAGGAGGCTAACTTCACACTCTAAGCCAGGAGCTGTATCTTATTTTAATTCAAAAGATCTGTGGGGGCATTCGTGTAATTTTAAAATCAGTGAGTCAGAATAAGGTAAATGCTGCAGCTGAAATTTTCATGTAGATTGAAATGATAGGAATCTTTCACTTCTTATGTGTGCACAATTTACAGCCATTAAAAGTGTATTAGTGTCGTAGAAAATGGGAAAATTGTTTGTTCCCTAATGGTATAGGGAAAATGATACTCTTCTTGTTCACAATAGGGAATTATTAATAAAGATGGATAAGTTATCCCTCTCTGAAATATACGCTGTTTTTAACATAGCTAAAAATATTGATAATATTCTAAATTTTTAATCGAACACACTTATAAATATTTGTATTTTTTCTTTTTCTCTTTAATTTTTTTACAGTAATAAATCCATTGATGAAGGAAGTAGCCAAAAGGCATTACCCTGGCATCACAGATTTCAGTGAATTTCTCTTCCCAGCAGCCTTGTGAGGCAGAATGAAGTCTTTCTGGTCTTTACCACTGGAGAGCACAGCCACTGAGAAGAGATGTGTATTATTTTTCTAACAACTTCCTTAATACTTTCACAAATTCCAGGTGGTGCATAGCTGCACCATTGACTACATGAAAACTCTGGAGTCTAAGCCCTTCCCAGCTATACTTAGCAGATTATTTGGTTTAACCAGCTTTTTGAAAGGCTGTGGTTACGTTTCTCACTGCTGGCCCAAATTTCCAATGAGGCCCCACGCTGGGGCAGTGACACTCCAGTGTGCCACCTGCAGATGGACACCACAGGGATGGGGCAGGCCTTTGCTAGAAGAAATTAACTGCCAGTGGAGGTCATTGATCACTAGGCTTCATCCTCTCCTGATGAAGCAAAGTTCCCTGAATGTGAGGAAGATGGGAGTGTCACTCGAAGCAGCATGTTGCTGCAGGTGGCACAGTGGCCTGCATCTGGCTTGGCAAAGCCCAGTGGGGCTGTTCTGTGCAGGTCACCTCTAAGTCATTTTCCTCCAGAAATGAAGAGGTGATGGGGCCTCAGTCTGTGCACCAGTCAGGTCCTTCACGACGGCCTAAGTCTGAATTTAAAATATACCAAATAAGAAAGCCACCAAAGGCTTATGAAGATGGTTTTGTGGGTGGAGCGTGGCCCATTAAATGATGTGAAACTCCTCTAGGAGAACACAAAAGATCTGAGCCATGTCCCTTTTCTGGTTTGACTCATATACACCTGCATCATGTATAAGTTTCTGGAAATGTCACCCTGTTGTGTTTTGCTCACTTGTTGTCAAGTTATGTTTAAGATTTGAGATGTGTTTCCAAATGCCTTTCTTTCCTGTCTTTATTTCAACAGTAGAAGTGTGTAGACATGCCAGTCCCACAAACAGCTAGATGGATGTGCCATCCTGGTGGATTTTGACAGCAGAGGTGGGTTCTATCAACCTGCATAGATTAAAAAGCAAGAAGTAAACAGAGACAGGACTTTCTTGACATGCTCAGGTCAAACTGCATGTTTATTGCTGTTTGTTTACAAGATGGTTGAGATACAGAATAACCGTTGATTGTTATGTGGTGGAAATATCTAAACATTACTCTTTTTTCCCCCATTATCCTCACATTGAATTCAGCACTTTTGCCAGGAGACTGTCCTCAACGGATGGAGACAGGAGGAAGCACAACACCATCCATAACCATGACTCACCTGCTCTAAGGGAGGACACTGCACTGCACAGATCTGAGACTTTTGGGCAGTGAGTTCCTGGCTGGATGTGGCTGCTGATGTTGGGTGGCTGTGGTGTGTTGTGCCAGTGAAGCTCTGGACAGCGTGGGACTGTGGCTGCTCCTTGGAGCCAGGTCAGTGACTCACTATGCAGTGAGTCAGAAGACCTGTTTTGGAGTGTGATTTCAGAAAAGCTACCCAGTTTTCAGGGTTTTCCAGTCAGGTCCATGTACCTTCTCCCTGCAGGCTCAGAAATGCTCCAACTCTCATTCTTCATAATTGTCAGACACTCCTTGAGCCAGATGCCAGCAGGAGGGTGCATGGTTATGGGATGAGGACTTCTTGCTGTCAGAGTTGGTGCTTCTTGGTCAAATGAGATCATTCTTGGGCAAATGATGTGAGATCAGAAGTCTGAAAAAATTAATCTGGATGAATCAGGCTACACTGAGTCCATGTATTTATGTGTAACATTCCTGGAACATCTTTCTCTATAATTAAATCTTAGACTTACAGGTTGTGTATCCCATGTAAACACTGAGCTGCAGATGAATGCCAGAGCAACCAAACACAAACTGCAAGCAAGGAACATAATCAGAGTGTTTTTCTCTCTTTAAATAGAAGCTCAAGAGAAAACTTTAGTGTGAGGAGAGACTGAAAAGTTGGGGCCAGTTGAAGAGACTGAGGGGAAACCTCATCATGGTCTCATAAGGGGATGTGGAGGGGCAGCCACTGATCTCTCTGGTGCCCAGTGACAGGACCTGAGGGAATGGCATGAAGCTGTGTCAGGGAAGGTTGAGGATGGATATTAGGAAAAGATTCTTCACCCTCAGTGTGGCTGGGTACTAGAACAGGCTCCCCAGGAAAGTGGTCACAGCACCAGCCTGAAAGAGTTCAAGAAATGTTTGGACAATGCACACGGTGGGATTCTTCTGGCTGTGCTGTGCAGAGCCAGGAGTCAGATTTGATTATCCCTGTCACTCTCTTCCAACTCAGGATATTCTGTGATTCCATGACTATTAACTGAGATGATCAAGAAAGGAAGTACAACAGGGACTGTATCAAAACAGGGCTATCCAGAGGGATACAGGCGCCGGTTACTCCTGTTTGCCCTTTCTCCAGCAGACACCGACAGCAAAGGTGCCGCAGCGGAGCTGAGCCGCGGCCACCGGCGCTGTCCGGCACACACGGGCCCCGCCGGCCGCGACACNGGAACCTCCGGGAGCTGCGGGGCCGATCCCGGGAACCGCCGGGAGCCGCGGGGCTGGGCAAGGGCCGGGAGCCGCGGGTTCAATCCCGGGAACCGCCGGGAGCCAGGTGTTCGATCCCGGGAGCCGCGGGTTCGATCCCAGAAGCCGCGGGTTCG
>VZUA01027096.1:14698-37609 GCA_013401035.1 Horornis vulcanius | reverse complement strand
TACATGATATATCATACATTATATATTATATGTTTATATTATATTTCTCTCTGCCTTTCTCTTGCTCTCTTCCATCCTTTTCTTCTTTTCTTTTCAGTTTTCCTCTTTTCTTCCTTCTTTTCTCTCCTCTCTCCAGCTGAGGGTTTGATTTATTGTTCCCTAATCCATTGTTTCTCCTCCACCCCTGCCTGGGAAGAGAGGCTATTCAGTCAACTTGCTTCTGGGTTCTGGAGAAGCCATGTCTCCAGTGAAGGGGTTGTTTCTTACAGGCTGGGCAGTAGGATGAATAACAGTTTTTTCCACATAGATTTGTATGAAAAGAAATCAAAGTTGTTGCTGTAGAAGAGGAAAAGCACAGCAATCAAACTGAAGGCAGGGCATGGAATATTACACAAACTGACCATTGAAACTCTCAGATGTGGCTTTCCTTCCACACTCAAAGGAGTTCACAATGTGATGGCTGTTTCAAATCATAAAAATTCAGTACTAAAATACTCTTCTTTTTTCTTTTCTTTTTTTTTTTTTCTGGGGTGTATTCAGAGCAAGTTCAGCAAGTTGCTCTGAATTTACCCAGCTATAGAAGACAGCTGATTTCATTTGAGCTGTACAAGAGGCAATCTTATTTTGCTTTCCCTTGGATTATGGTAAGCATGTCAATCAAAGCCCAGGGCCAGTCCATACAACAC
Organism: Horornis vulcanius; assembly: GCA_013401035.1. Taxonomy (NCBI): domain Eukaryota; kingdom Metazoa; phylum Chordata; class Aves; order Passeriformes; family Scotocercidae; genus Horornis; species Horornis vulcanius. Next base: position 36,923 of record VZUA01027096.1, on the reverse strand, counting down.
AGCTGTGCCAGGTAGGAAATGCACTTGGCAAACTGTCCAAATGCTCATTTCTTCTGCCCCACTCTTAACCAGCCCTGACCACTGAAGGAAGGCTGAGCATTTTAGGCTTGTATTTATATTAAGCTGGAAGTTATAAGTCACAATCCTGACAACATCCTAAATGACAGCAATTAGTATTTCTCAAAAATAGTGTTTTTTTCTTCTTCATTGACTGATACATCAATCAACAGACTGATGCACAAAATGATAAAATAGACCTCTAATAAGAAAAGGAAAATCTATTACTCTTGCTTTTCAAATGCCCTGAAGAAGGACTGGCTATTGCTGTAAAATCTGTGGAATTATCCAGCTTGTCAAACCAACCTTTTATCCTTTCATGTTCAGGTCTGTAGAGTAACTTGCCAAAATAATCTCTTGGCACCACCGAGGTGAGGATCCACATTGTAACTTCCCTGCTCCTAGAACCATTCATCCCAGAAAGATTTTGACTGGGAACTTGTTCTTTTAATGATTTTAGCTGCTTTTTAAAATACTGCCCTTATTAATTTGTAGGAAATGAACATGCTATAATGTGCCACGACAACAGTGGTTGTGGAGAGTTTAAAGAAACATTTCAATAGAAATTACAGCTAGAAATGAAGGCACGTAAGGAAAAGTCAAATTATAGGATTTACCTTCCAATCCTTAAGGGCAAAGAGATTTGTTTGGCCCTTTTCTTGGTTGTAGCTGGGCAAGGGAAAGAAATGCTGAGTCTCATATGATCCTAATTATACACTGTGGGTGCCAGCAACTTTCAGGGTATGTGTGGATTCTTGACTGAGGCTCAGTGTGTGAACTCTGTCACTAGAGGAGTATGTCACACACAGAGCTGGGATAGGAGCCATCATTCACAATTCAAACAAGCCCCAAGCCCTTCAGAGATTGAACAGAAATATTCAGTTAACCATAAAAACTGTGTCACGATTCTCCATACCCTCATGCCCCTTGGGAACAGAAATACTTCAGGCTGCAAAGTCAGGCCCTTCTTGTGAGGCTTTTTGACTGGACTGGAACCATCAGCTATTCAAACCATTGTACAAAATCCTGCTCTTTCACAATTCCCAGCAGTTTTTTTCTAGACAAGGAGTGCTGTGATTCTAGGCTATAGATGCAAATCCACAACCTCCCTCCGAAATGCACCCCTTGATTTCTTGGATGTCTTGGGAAGAGGGAGAATTTGGACACAACAGACTCTGGAGGTTCTTGCCTTGCCATAGGCTGGAGCAGAGAAAAGGGGCAAGTGCTCAGCACAGGATGCTGATTTTTACTGCTGCAGCAAAAGTGCCTGCTCCCTGTCAAGGTTCAACAAGAGAATCTGCTTGAAAGGGATGATGTTGGGAAGGTTTCATTTCTGTAAATATCTGGTCTTTGTGTGTTGACTGGACTGCAAGACTTTACCTGCCTGAGTGTAAAAGCCCCTCAGTGGGTTTGGCAACAAGCCCTGAGCATGAGAGGTGGTGCAGCTGTCTCTGTGCTCCCACCCCAGCCTCCTGTGCTGCAGTGGGATCACAGGCAGGCTGCAGCCTCACCCAGGGGACACACCTGAGCTTGGTGTCCCAAAGGGAATCTGCTTGTGAGGGGCAGGAAAGTGTCCTTCATGCTGCCTCTGGAAGTGGAGTTAGACTGCTTCATGTTCCTCCCTGAGCTGTGTCTGGGAGGAGGGGGGAATGTAGAGCTGTTCTTGTGCTCCACTGGGATTGCATCCTTAAAGTTGGGGGGAATCTTCCTGTGGCCAGCCCTGTGATGGCAAAATTACTGCTGGCATGGTCAGCAGCAAAGGTTTTGCTGCTGTTCAGAAATATACTGAAGGTTCAGACCAGAAAATCAGTTGTACACATGGTACTCACATTGCTGTCTTCAGGGAGAGAAAGTCTGCTGTGGAAATCCATCCTGTCCTAGAAATTTAGAATTAGATGGAGCATGCTTACTTACCTAAAATAACAAATGCAAACATATGGAGATAGCCTTTTTTTTTTTTTTTTCTCTTAACCTTAGGAAGTACCAGCAGAGATTTTCATGTTTGTAAATTGTCATTTTCTTAGAGCAAAGCCTTATGGAAAAGTCAAGCTTTTTTTAATGAAAGACGTGATGGAAACTATTACAGCTCTGATCCTCACTATTGCTAGAGAACAGAGATAGCAACAGAAGAGGAAAGTAAGCTCTAAAGGTCAGGTATGAGCCACAGGGAAAATGTTGTGGCCTCATCAGAGCTTCCTGAGGTCCCTCCCTGCCCTTCCAGGCAAGAGATCCCTTTCTTCATTGGCTCCTGCATGGCTTTGTCCTCTATGGCTGAACAAACTCTTCTCAGCAGTAATCAAACATGAGAATGAGAACTTTGCTTGTGAGGATCACATCTGGCCAACCACTGTCGTCTTTGTCTGTCCTGCTTGCCCTAACTCTTGACTTGGAGGGGGAGTTTAGCATTTCAGTGGATGAAATGCCAGCTGGGATCAAATCAATAGCATTGATTTAATCTTGTGTCTCCAAAGAGTTGGGATTTTTCCTTTTAATTTTTTTTTCCTCTAGCTCTATTCTTTGAGAAGAAGAAGAGTGAAACAAAGACATTGAATGCTGCCAGTGGTCCTCAGGCACAGGGGCCAGAGCCAGGGCTGCAAAGTCCTCCATGAGTTTGAACAGCTTTACTCTTGCTGGACTAAATCAGCTCTGGATGTAGGAACTTGATTTTCACTTTCAGGGTTGGTTCTGTTCACTGTTGGTGAGCTCTGACAGGACAGAATGCCTTTGCTTGGTGGGCCCTGCAGCCAGCCCAGGGCCAGATGTCCAGCTGCTGAAGGTGACCTCAAACCTTAGAGACTCCAGCCAGGTTACAGTTGCAGGCATTTTTCCCTCTATGTTTTTTTGACAGATTATAGTCATGCCTGCATGGGCTGTTAAAGGCAGTCACTGGTGACTTTTTGTGGCTAGAGCAAGCCCTCAGCAGCAGCAGCAGTACAGGAGGTTGTTGATGCAGCCCCTTGCACCTATGGAGCAGGCAGCAAAGCTGGGAAGAGGGGGCTGCACCCCTTGCTGCTGTGCTCCCTGCTTCTCAGGGCAGTATGGACATGTAAATCCTGCTGTGGAGCAGTTGCAGTTTATCATCTTAAAGCCTGTGGAGTGCTTATGGATGCTAAAGTCATGCCAAGATCTTCCTATGGACCCGTTTGTGAAATATCAGAGGGCAGCAGAGGACAACTCCTAGTGAGGCAACTAGAGTAAAATATAAATGGAAAGATGCAAACTTGATAATCCAAATGAGTTTACTTTTTATGCAACAGATGTTGTTTGACCCAGGAGAAAGAATAATATTATAGAATCTGAGGGGAAAAATAAAGTCATCTAAAAATAAAACACAAATAGCAGCTGCTTGAATTGTATTTCTAATATATCAGTGTTGACAGCTCTCTCTTTCCTCCAGTTGACCCAGGAATCTTATAGAAGTGGCTGGTAAAGAAGAGATGAGGAGGAATATGAGCAGAGGTGATGGAGAGGCAGAATTGACACTGATTAGTGTCAGTGTGTGTCCTGGGCAGGATCAGTCTGAGTGAGGGGATGTGGACAGTGTCACTGCCCAGCCCCTGAGGGGCTCAGGGTCAGAGGCTCTTGCTGCAGTGTGTGACACGCCTGCACTCGGGAATATCACTGGAAAGGGGTACAGGAAAGAATACTAAAATAAAGAAAATAGTCCAAAATTATGTTGCTGCTGAATCCCCACTTGGAGTGAGGTTTCTGAGTTGCATTAAATTGGTGTCCTGTGTGTATCCATACCAGGCGAGGAGCTGAATTTGTGTAAGGGTGGTGAGTGAGGTTGCTGAGATGCAAATGCAAGGCAAGCTTCTCTGTAGGCTCAGACAGTGGGAAAAATACTACCCAGATACAAGGAAGAAAATATCCTGACTTTACAGTCCAGCAGCCAGTGGTTTTGGACTGGCAAGCTCGGGCTGTTCAACCAAGACTGTGTGCCCAGGTCTGATTTGCAGTGAGTGGTAAACACCTCTTCTTTAAGTGGTCTCTGACAGGGGCTTGCAAAAAATAAAAAAAATCCAGCCTTCCTTCATTGTTTGTGAACAGTTGGGCTGGAATTGGCACAGGGAGGCTGTGAGAAACCCTGACTGTGCTTTCCTTTGTGTGTGAGGAGCTGTGCCTTGGGCTGTGTGGCTCTGGGAGCCCGGGCAGGCACGGTGCAGCTCCCAGTGTCCTGTCCGCGGTGCGCGCTAGAGCAAATAACACATTTTTATTTTTATACAAATGTGCATAACTTCATCCATTTCTTGTGGCTGCTCTGACAGGAAAAGGAAATTTATGACGCACATCACCCATTTATTTGGCACAGGCAGTGTTTATTGCTGAGGGAGGCATTCTCATGGAATTGATTGCACAATTTCCTCTTGGTGTACTGTTTTCAAGTAATATCCCAAGACCTCAGTGTACTAAGATACAGAGGCACTTCTTTAAGGCCCACAGAATACTACAGCAGAGGAAAAAAAAAGCCATATAGTGGAAAATAAAATGGAAAAATACAATTTTAATTACACTGTAAATCTGTGGCTCTCTCCGCTCTGCTGGGAGTGTCTGTGAAAACACCCATTCCCAAGAGGTTGAATTTCTAGATTTCCCCACAGAACTAAGAACAGCTTTGGATTTTATCACTGGTCCATTTTCACAGGTATGAAAGGTGGGTGTTTTTGTCCAGGGCTAGTTGTGGTTCATGCTTCAGGCATGCCTGGGTCATGGTCATGTGGTGGGGAGAGAAATCCTGCAATTTGGAAAAAGAGAAAAGTATATCTTGGTGTGATGGCTTGCTGAAAGGGTGGGATTGTTGCTTGTCCCATCAGGCAAAAAGGGATTGAAACTATTAATGTCACAAAAGGCAGGATGAGAGGGGTTTTTGCCTTGATTCAAAGAACTGTGTGACATTAAATAGATGCTGAGTGGTACACAGTATAGAAAAAGAGAGACATGTCTGTCTTGGAAGAGGACTCTTGGCTTTCTTTTTTTTCCTTAATTGAATTTTATTTTTTTTATTTATTTTTTTTTTAATATTTAATTTGCCTGTGCACAAATTTGTGCACAAATAGACTTTGTACCATCTTTGGTATAATAGTTGTCTCATTGGCATGTTGAAAGGCATGGAGTTAGATGCTTGCACACATAAATGTGCCAGGTGATGACAGCGGTTACAAGCAATCATGAGCTGAAGATTGCAACCAGAAAATTTAGAGCTCTTTTGTTCAAAGATGACTCAAAGTGTAGGGACAGAAGAATAGTGGTGTGTACCATCAGTTATGGACAATAGATTGTGCTCCCTTCCACTCTGTAGGGAATGGCAGTGAGAACCCCACAGGTGTCTGCATGCTGAAGGTACACGTCTGCTTCTGAAAGAGGTGTCTGGTGAATAACCTTTTTTCTCCCCTGGTTGCCTGGTGAATGGCTGCTCACCTGCTTCGCTCTTCTATTTTCTTGAAGGGGAGTTTGACAGCCAGCACAGCTTAAATTTTATAATTTCACTTCTCTGGTGTCTCCCTTGGTTTCTGCTAACTTCACAATTTTTCTTTCAGGCTCCAGATGAAAGCGATCTCCTCCTAAGCTTCTGTTTTCACACTTCTGAAGGCAGCTTCCTCTTCTTAGCCTCCTGATGCTCCTCCTCAGGGCTCGAAGCTGGGGAGCAGCTTGAGCCCCCAGCTGCCTGTTCTGCAGCTCTGGGGCGTTCAGCTGTGCCGTGGGTTGCTGTGGGTGTTTGTTAGCACAGAGGAGGATGGCTCACTGGTAATGGCCCTTTGTATGTGCTGACCTCTGAACCACAGACAAGATTCAGACCTCAGAGGAGACTGGTTATTAATCAAACCAGGGATCAACTGTGACTCAGCCTTCAGATCCCCAGCTGAGGTTGTGTCCATGGCTGATTAAAGAGGAAAATATATTTAACTATTTACAGCTACATCTCCTTCTCTGAGAGGACAAGGCACCATGGATAAACATATTTATATTTGTTAGATGTGCAAATTGTGGTTCCTTTGAAGACCTCACAGTTTATCAGAAAGCCTCAGAAAGCACGGGGCTGTTTATTGATGCTACAGGACTTCCTGGGACATCTCTGCTTGCAGTGTTTGACACAGGTATGTCTGCAGGGGACAGTGCCCAGGCACTGCCATCTGCAAGGAAAGACTAAGGGTGGCTCCCAGCAGTCCTCTGCAGGAGATCATTTCCTCCCTCAATTAGGTTACACTTTCTAGATGCTGCACTTCAGAAGCCTTCACTCTTCCCAAGCCCAGCTCTACAGTCAGTCAGTGGTGAACAGAACATTACAAACTTTCTATTGCTAATATATTTCACAGTGCTGTGTGATATTAGCAAACTCCAAATAGCTGTCAGGACCTCAAGGTATTCTGGAACATCCTTTGATGTTACAAAGTAATGCATTTTCCATATTATTCCTTTGAACACATTATATATGCAAAGTCTAGCACTTCTTATGGGAGAGGTGGAATTATCATACAACAAGATATTTTTTTCCTCTAGTTCTTTCATGGCTCATAACATATAAAATTTCTTCTTAAAATCCAGGCTGGGAACTCAAACTTAATTTATACAGTATTGAAAACATTACAGGGCATAAATCAGTTCAATTTTTAAAGTTCCTGTATGATATTTTCAGAGCAGCCAAATTCCTTCATTCGCCTGGACTCCTTCCAAAATTCTGCCAGCGCTCATGGAAATCTAAATAACTTTGGAGAAAAAGCAGGTTTTCTGTGGAGGCTCAGATTACCCTGTCACCCTTCCTCCACTGCAGACAGGCCTCTGATAAACATGGAGAATAGGGACAGGGAAATTACTTCATTACTTCATGTCCTTTTCAATTACAAACATCAAGGAGTCTGAGCCTCCTGCCAGCTCATGCCCCAGACCCTTGCAAATTTGTGGCTTTCAAAAGCCAACAGTTGCATTTCCTTTGCCAGCAGGGATAAGCGATAGAAAGCGAGCAGGGGAGCTCACTTGAATTTTATTTCTGAGTGTTATTTAAAAAGTTTCAAATCTCAGCTCTGTTTATTTAAAGTAGGACTCCAGCTGAAATGTAAGTCTGTGAACCAGAGAAGTGATCAAAACAGGACTGCACCTTCTTTTCTTTTCTGAGAATTAATCACTCAGCGGTGCTGTGTTACTGTAATGGTTCTGTGATCACTTAACCTGGAAGCAGAACTTCCAGAGAGCTTTGGAATATTCTCCTGCTGGCATCTTCAGATCTACTATTTGTACCCTTCACCTATTTTCACAGCACATGAGGTTAATGCATTGTTTTTTTACCATTTTTGCTCTGTGTTTTGATTTACACCTAAAGAAACAGGTGCGTTTTCTCTGATGTAATTTTTCCATTATTGACAAACTAATGTTACAAAACCAAGGGTGTTTAAGATCTTACTTAGAAACTCCATTATTTCTACAAAGTAACGGACAAAAAAACAACCAAACAGAAAATGGGAAAACACAGTTTCAGAACATTGTGTTGCAGAGGTGGGGGAAATGTTGCAGGAGTGAATCTGATTTCCTATTTCAAGCATAAATCTTACAGGCTCAGCTTCCACTCAGTTTTTAGATCTGTGCTAAAAGTCACTGAAATAGAAGCCTGTGTTTGGATTAACCACCAGCGTCTGTGTGTAGCTCTGGGAGGGTTTTCTGTGGTTATTCTGCTCCTCTGGTATTTACAGGCAGATTCTGCAGTGTGGGCTCAGGTCACTTGGTACCTCAGCTGGCCAGATGTCTGCACTGCAGTGCTACATCACCCTTGTGAGCATCGCTGAGATCAGGTGAGAGGGAAGGGAGACAAGGACCAGTAAAAAGGTTGTGGGGTTCTTCAGTGCCTCACAATTCAGATTTTGCTTTGATAGGAATTCAGGAATCCAGACATTGTTGTGACGTGAACCTGAAGTGGGTATGGGTAGAGCAAACAGCTGATGACATGGAAACCAAGAGACTATCCATAAATTCTCTATACAGCCTTCCCTGTTGTTTCTTACTTGCACATTACCTGAATGCTTCTGTTGAAGCCAGTGGGAATTCTTTTAAGTGAAGTGGAAGTGTGGGGAGTTTTTAGCTGGAAGGCTTGCAGCATCTTTTTCAGGCTATCAAAGCTTCATCCCTTGGCTACAGCTCTCCTGGATTCAGACTGTGTGTGGGTAGGTCTGCCTGTGTCTCTGTGTGTGTGTGCATTTGCTTCCTGAGATTCTCTGCTACCTCTTGGGCCATAAATATTGTGCGAACCACAACGAGGGCCTGTCTACTGCTGGTATCAGCCCAAGTGTGGAAGTACATAAACAAAAAAAAAAAAAAAAAAAAGGACTAAGGAAAAGTTCACCACACTTGGAAAGTCCCAGCTGGCCAAGCCTGGGCTTAGGGAGCTGCCTGGAATAAATGATCTGTACCTGGAATAATTTTGTGTACTCACTGACTCCTTAAGATATGATGCCAAAATGTTTTTTTTTTTTTTTGCAGGGATAGAGATATTTTTTAGTTAATGGAAATTCTGGATGCACTATAAGCAATTTTTCCCTTTAAGAAGGAAAACTACAGCTGGACTCTCATTCTATTTGCTGATACATAATAAGGAAAGGTGTTTCACCCCAAGAATGCCTATTGCTGTGACAAATCACAAGAAGGGGAGAAAGACAGTGCCTGCTAAATTTAGCCTGTGCAAATCCAGTACATTCCAAATCCATGGAGTGGAATATTATTTGGAGTGAAATATGATTGAAACATTTCTGGAAATATAACTCTGCTGGCTAGTTCACCACCTGGACTTAGTTTTCATATTGTAGGAGAGTAATTAAATTTTTATTATTTTTAAATTACAGCTCCCCCCACTTCCCCAAATATCAGTTCTCTTGTCTTCCCACTGAAGCAAGCACTGTTAAGCTGCTATAACTTTTAGAGCATGAAAGCAAATGTTGTAAAGAGGTCACTGTAAAGGTCACGCAGCAGGTTTGATGTGTCAGTGGATAAATGATGGGATCACATCTGGAACAGTTTGGTGAATAAATAAAATGTGAAAGCTCATATATCACTGCCCACCTTCCAATCTGTAAGGGAAAGAGAAAATAAATTCTCTAATAACCTTGTAAAGCACATAAAAGATATTGAATAAACTCTTGAAATTTTGTGACTAAAACTGTCTGTATTAAATAATGATTTTAAGAGTGGCAAAAAGCTTGAAATACAGTATGAGTCTTCCTTGTAAAATGTTGTTTTATTTTATGGTTTATTTATTAGACTATACTTGGATAGCTTTGAAAAATATAATTTTGAGTTTAACTATGTGTTATTGAAACACTCTTCCTTTAGATATGTCCCCCAGAGGTATTTTATATTTACACTTAGGGAGAAGAATTTTCAATTTTTATTATGCAGTGCTGCATTATTGCTCATACTGCCACTATATTCTGCCTTCTGCAAGTAACATTAATATATGCATATTTTACTGCCATTACCTTCAAAAGGCCTTAGAAAACCCATAGGTCTGAAATGATTTCTCTAAGTTGGTCATTACCGACTACTGAATTAAGATACAACAGGCTGTATATTGTTTTACTGGGCCATTAATAATGAGCCCCTGTGAGCTGTAAGACAGTAAGCTAGAAACAGAGCAATTTTGGGCACCAAAGGAATGTACAGTATTAATAAAAGGCTCACAGAAGCCTGTTCTGGAGTGTGAATGCCTTTGGTGTGTGATGTGGCACCCCAGGCAGGGGGTGGGTTTTGATCTCCAGACTCCTTGGGGCAGTGCCTGGTGGGGAGGAATCAAACTCGTGTAGGGGCTCAGTCCATGCAGATGTGTGTGTGTGGTGTGTAAGTGTATGAAAGGACACATCATTCATTCTTTAAAATGTATTTTAGGTCAGCAAGAAGGGGGATGTAGCACAGGTACCACCACAGATGCGATTAAGTAAAGCCTTATATGTTTATCATTTTTCAAACAGTTCTTTTGAAGAGCCTGATCCTCCAATTTTTAGGCATTTTTTTCTAATAGTACACATGCAAAATGAAAGGAAAATCCTCTAGTTCTAATCAGAAATCCAGAAACAGGACAAATTGGAGGTCCATTTCCTCTAATAACCTGGGGCAAAGGGTTTGCTTGTGTTTCCACAGGAGCCAGGTGGGTTCTAGCTAAGAACACGAAACCACATCACACAAGAAAACACACTGACAACCCCACGAGCAAAGGAGGTGGCACATGGACCTGAATTGCAATTCATGCCTGAAATCTCCTGCCCTCATTGCAAAAACTGTGACCCTTGGGTTTTATATCAGTGTAAAGGGTGTGGAAGATGGGGGTATTGTAAAGCTCTTTGGGCCAAAGCGTGGTGTAATTCATGTTATATCCCTGAATTTAACAAAAGAATTGCAACTGTTGATTTTTTTGTTTGTAGTAGGCCGAGAAAAATAGCCCTTGCCTTCCTATTCTTGGAGAAGAATGTAGGAAGGAATCTGCAGAAGAATCAGAAAGTGTTCAAATTTTAAAAACTGAACGTGCACAAAGGATCTTTGTGCCTTATTGTTGGGTAATTTGAACAGGAGCTACTCAGAGTTCTGCTGCCCCTTTTCCTCCCTTGCACAGAGCATGGCAGTGCCCCAGCTGTGCCCTGAGGCACACGGAGAGCCACCCTCTGCTGAAGTCACTGGGGTGTCTGGGCAGACACTGGGTACACCCAGACACGGGCTGGGCTGTAGGGAAAGCAGACAAATCAGTCATGGCACTGCCACTGTTTTGCTGGGAAGGAGGAGCTGAAGCCAGTGCCCAGTGGAGAAAGTGCCTCATTGCTTCAGCCAGAGTCAGCTGGGAGCAACAGGGTGAATGCTTGTAGGAGGGTGTGGATGCAGGGAACTGTGAGGTGCATGTGGGGTAGGTGGGTCCTTGGGTTGTTGAAGAAACCTGGAATGTCACCAACCACTGCTTGTTTGACTCTTGCCTTTGATACGTGCAGTTCAAGGCATCTGGCATCTGAGATGATGCAGGAAGAACTAAAAATAAATGTAGGCAAAGTCTAAGCTGGTTATATCCACAAATAGAGCTTTTATTCTGAAAGACCATGTAACCTGTGACCTTTAACCTAAACTTGGAAATCACAGATTGCCTGGGAACATTGACCTCTCTGAAAGTGATGCCAGGAAACAAATCAATGACTTACAAGAAAACTTTATTTTCCCAAATATGATCTTGATGCAGATAAGTTAATCCTGCAATTTCTCCAATTCATTTATTGAGCTCCCCTTCAATGTGGGTTTGGTTTCTTGTCCCTGTCAGCTGTTCTAAATATCTTATTCCTTTGAAGAGCTGAAACCTCTTCAAATACCCAGCTCATATTTTATAGCCAACTTAGCTCCATTAAATTTTTGGCAAATGTATGGTCATGTGGTTTTTGAAGACAGCCATATTTAATACAACTCTGTGCAGCTTTTTTTTTTTTTCTCAGATGAAAGGTAATTTAACTCACAGAAAGAATTTTGTACTTTAGCACTGCTTTCTGACTCCCTGAGCAGACCAGCAAGTGTGTCAGTCTTGCCAGAGGAACCTGGAGCTTTGGGCTTTTCTCTTTCATTTTCCTGTGAAGGATTCCAGTTACTCTAAGGATGAACAAGAGCATGTGAAATGCTCTGCAGAGGGTCACAGAGTTGGGGCAGAGTGTGACACCTGTTCAAAGGGAACAATTTCTTTAGCAGACATATGATGAGGTGCTGTGTTGAGACAATCTTGGCCAATAGAAGTGATCCACGAGTGTCTTTGCAGAAATGAAACTTACTTCTTACTTTGTTCAGCTTAGATTTTTCTTTCTGCAAGCTCAGTTGTATTCATCTAGAAGTTCATCTGGGAATCTGGACCCAGGATGGCTCTGGGGAACAGCCCATGAAGAGAGGGACCTGACACAGGCATTGCCTGTGTGATGGCAGAGAAAGCATGAGTGACTTTCAGAAGCTCATTATTTGTTACCAGCTGATGATTTGGTAGTTATCTGCTTCAGAGGTGCAACATCTACTTTCTGCAGTGAAAAGCTTTGTGGTTCTGGACCTGGTGAGGGTTTCAACCCTCAGTGGACAGCCGAGGCTACACATCTTGCATCAAAGTCCCCCAGGCAAACTCTTCAAGGCTTCATTCTGCCTCATCTCACAGTCTGAAGTGGTTCAAAGTCCATAAACCAATTTTCTTCAAGCCTACACTGAACTGTTATGCAGACAGCCTTGTTGGCAGCAAATGGTGAAGGTGGGAAGAAAAGGCAGGAGCCCCTCATTTCAGGGCTGGATTTCTGACTGTCATTCCAGCACAGGACAGCATCTCAGATTTTAGCAGGGGCTAAGCACAGAAATATCACCGTTCATCTGGCCCTAATCCTGCAGCTCTTTGCCCCACTCGTACCCTCACTGTATTTTTGGAGCCAGTTATGAGTTTGCTGCAGAATGTCTTCTCTTTTCTGAGAAGTTTTAATCTTGAGGGAATGTCTGGGTTTAGAGGCATGCTCAGCAGAACAACTGTGCTGCGAAGAATATGGTTTTAATCAGAGTGAAGCAATGCTTCTGCTAATTATGTTGTGTAATGTGTGATAGAGGAGATCTTGTTCAGTTTCCTCTTTCATACTATGTGAACTTCAGTGTTTTCTGTTCCTTGCCAGGAGCCATCAAATCTTCTTGAATCCTGTTGAACAACTGTCCTTGCAAACAAGAAGAGGTTAACAGAGGATATTTTAGGCTCAAGGAAAATCATGAGCTTGAAGAAGAAAATATGAATATTTCAGAATTATAAAGATCATGGCAAATACTACTCATAAAATTTGAGCTGGTGCCATGCTGTTGGAAGATCCAATCATTTTAATTTTGAAAGATTTCAGCGCATTTACAAACTGTGGTCAGCTAAACATGCTGCTAAATCAACACCTGAAACACTTTTTAGCCTTTTCAACTTAGTTCTTGCATCTGGCTTTTCTGAGGGAGGGTGCAGGTCTTCTAAAATTTACTGTAAGATAACATATATGAGGTGAGATGTGATGCTTGGCTGAGGGGAGGATCGGCCCAATAATCCATGGTAGGGCTACATTATGGTTCTACAATCCCCCATCCATCTTTGTCAGGTGAGTGTGCTTTAAATGGGAAGTGGGAGCCACTGGAACATGTAAGATTAATAGGTGATGTGTGTGTTAATTACAGGATCATAGATGTTGGGTTTGGAATGGCCTTTCTAGGCTGTTGAGTCAAATCCCTGGGATCTCTTGTGGTTTACCCCAGGTACTTTCCCTCTGAGAGCTCTCACTGGAGTCAGCTGGGATGTGTCTGTTGATAATGCTTGTGCTGCTTCTCTCTTCACACTGCTACACTGTTGAATTACTGTTCCTGTTGGAAAGTTTTTTCTTGTTATCTAATCTAAACTTGCCCTTCTTTAATTTAAAGCTATTACCTCTTGTAGTATATTGCACTTGGCCAACCTTAAATAAGTCTTTCTTCTCCTTTACATTATTTCCTCTCAAGTATTAATTACCTCCAACACTTCTCTTCATTTCTTTAAGCTATTTAGGTTAACTTGCCTTAACCTTTCTTCGAACCCTCCTCTCAAAGGTTAGGTTAGCTGACATATTGTCTTGAAAATGTTAACTGTTGCTAAAAGCACTTCTTATAGAGCACACTCCTACCGAGTGTGCAGCTGGATAAATATGTGGTGACCTTTCTTCTAGGACCTCTCGTGGCCACAGCATGGTCATGTAGATGGTTCTTAACTACTGATTTCCCAGCAAGGTACTCGGTGTTCTCTGTTTTGTTTGTAAATAAATCGGGGTCTGCTTAAGAGTAAAGGAGCTGACCTGAGAAACACCCAATACAATTGCTCAAAACCCAACGTGAAAACTGAGAGAGGCTGGATGGACAGGCAGTAAAATCTGAATTGTGACCTTCTAGAGGACAGGCTCTGTTCATTCATGCCTCAGGATTACTGAGGAAGCATGGAACAGCAGAGAGGGTTTGGTGCTGTGCACTCTTCTCTGTTAGGGGCTCAGAGAGGCTTTGCAGCCTTGGCTGGCTCTCAGACCCGAGTGCTGGAACCTGTCTGTGGTCAGGGCTGTTCCAAGACAGTTTGGTGGAAACCCAGTTTTAAAACTGGGCTTTGCAACTGATGTGTACCCTATAACAGAACTGCTTACACTGAAGCTGCCCAGAAACCCCTTCCCCTCTGTCCTGCCCTTGGTGGGGGGAGGGGTTGGTTATTCCTACCAAGAAATGCCTGCTTCCAGAAATTCACAGAGGAAGTGTCTGTGCTCTCCTGGGCACATGGGCTAATTTTGCAGCTTCTAAGACAGGGTACTTACAGAAGAACTGCTTGGAATCTGGTCCTTAATCAAGAATCATTATGTCGAGAGGAAAAAAGTTTTGCTTTACTAGTCTGAGCAAGGGACATGCACATGAGGAGAAATTATGTTATCCCTTTAACAATCCAGCTATTAAACTCCACACAGGAACATCTGTTTCCTTCATATTCTTCACAGAGGATGGGGGTTTTACTCTCCAAGACAAGGAGCTTTGCTATCACGTTGTATATTTTATTCTGTTCCACTCTTTCGCTTCTTCCAGAGTAGATTTGAGGTGTTATTTGAAACCTGTCAGAAAAGGGCTCATCTCTTACAGCATCGGCTTCTTGTGTCGCCTTTGAGACCCTCCAGCGTTGCTTGTTCCATCAGGGAATTAAAACATTCAGATTGATGCAAGCAAGATGAGAACAGGCTGAGATTCTGGCAGAGTGGTTTTTGTTAACAGTTGTTCCCAGGCCAACAAAATTTGTGGACCCCTGTGTTTGGGGGAGAGTAGAATTTGTGAGAAGCCACCTCCATGTCACACATGCATTCCATTTGCTGGCTGACAAAAGCTGCATATCCAGCAGGCCCTGTTTCTTCTGTGCCTGACAACAAGCTCCTTGGGATCTTGTTTTAGAAGCATATGAACAGTGGTAAAACTGAGGTTTACTGAATTCTTGCCCAGAGCTTTTCTGACTCATCATATGGTATATTCACATGTAACTCATTTTTCCAGCAAATCTTTACTCCAGACCTCAAAGAGGATACAGGAATGAATGAAGAGTTGCTGTTTCTTTTCTGAAAGTTTATGTGGAAACAGATTCTTTCCTAGTTCTGTGGTCCTGATTGCATTTTCAAGCCTGGTGCTGCTCTTTGTGCTCTTTTAAGTCCTATACTTGACAGAGTTCCAGAATAAAGGGAAACCCTTGTAGTAGTTGTGCAGCTGAAATGATTGGGTGACAGGTAATAATTTGGTATGAAAAGGCAAGATGTATTTATGAATATGCCATTCTCTCAGGAAAGTGAGAAAAGCAACCCTTCTTTCGTTTGTTTGTTGGATTTTGTTTTGTTTTTAACTTTCTTATGTGCAACATTATAAAAGACCAAAAAAAAAAAAAAAAAAAAAAAAAAAGGCTAATTCTGATCTCCAGACCACTTTGCATTAAATGTTTTACCCTTGCAAGGAGTGTTCACTTTTTCTGATAGAAGCCAACTGGCATAACCTTCCAGTCAGAGATGAGGAATGGAGGAGCTCTGTGGTGGCCCAGGGCCTGCCTGCCTTAGGGATGTTGTTTTCAGCTACCAGTTGTGAGCCTTGATCTCCTGTTGCTCCAGTGTTTCCTCCTCCCAAGGTGTGTTATTTTCTGCAGTCATGCATTGGTGATCCCTGCTGTGGTAGTATAATTTCTGGAAGGAATTCCCTAAAGAGAAGATTCAATGCTACTTTTGAATCCTAAAGCTGAAAATAATCTGATGTATCAGAACTGCTTGACCAGTGAACATTTCCTTATGAAGAAACAGATGAATGGGCCAGGACACCAGGGCATATAAGGGTGAGGAATCCTGGAAAACCCTTTATTTCACCAAGCTGAGCAAAAGTTTGGGGAGTACATTTTTTTTACATCATAGGTTAAGGCTGACCTGGTTCCCTGTGTAGGAAATTCCAGAATTTTGTGCAGAATCAGCATTCCAAGAACGTGTGGAGTGTTTGTGATGAGTGCACGTAGCTCTGTCTGGGCACTGCAGCCTCCTAAGTGGGGACAGCTCCATCTCCTCCTCCCTGGGTTGCTCTCTACAAAGAGGGAATGGTGGGGATGTGCTGCTCCTGCTCATGTTGGATGCCTGCACCACAGTAGCACTGTTTGGTAAAGGAGTCTCCTTTGGAAACTCCCAGAACTCCTGATTTTGCAAACCTGATGTCTGCCAACACACATGCACTCCTAGTCTGTCCCACAGAAGCCAGAAATCACTGAATCGTGCAGAGACATCTCTAGAGGATCATCTTTGGCATAGGAATGTTCATACAGAACGTGAGAATGGGAAAAACAAATGTGGCACCCTCTTGAAGGGGTTGATTTATGATAGCAGAGGAGTTGGGAAGTGCAAAGCTGCCTTCTGGGACCAGCTAATTTCATGTTTTAGTTGCTTGTAAATAAGTGAGTTTCAGATAAATGCACCCATCTAGCTGACTGCACGTTTCATTACTGGGAGGATTAAGCCAGTTTAAAAGATTTAGGAGACTGCTGTGCCAAGTTCATGTTTTTTAAGAGTGAGGACTGCCAAGCCCAGTGGGTGTAAGAGCTACTTTGGAAGCACTTTTATGAACTATTCCTGATGCATATCTTCAAAATATTTAAAGCAACACCTGTCATGGGCTGTTCTCTCTTTATCCTCTCTTCATGCCAAGTAAAGGTGCCACGTGGTTTCTACAACTGAAATAACTCTTGGAATATAACATCCTGCAGCTCGGTGTGCAGTATATGTTGGCAGGACTTCTCTTTTTTTTCCTTTTTTTCCCCTCCAGGATTTCTACATATTGGATATGAGTGCTAATAAACTGCTTGGGAGCCACTATTATTGTGTTAATCTGGATTTGGCATTGAAAGGATATTAAAGCTATTCCATTATCAGCCTTGTGAATATAAAATACCATGGACTTTTAAATATTTACATTATTGCAAGGTTCAGGCCCAAAGGTATGAGGGGGCTGTATTCAGGCCTCCCACGATGGAGTCTTGGGTGTAAAGAGGGATTTAGCCTCCTGACTATGCAGGATTATCACATCCTGTCTCCCTATATAATGCATGGAGAATAAGGGATTTTGTTGGCTAAATTATGTGTTTAGAGCAAATGATATTTTTTTTTTCCACTGGTTTTAGAGGGAAGTGGTGTCTGAACAACAGGTTAAGCCCTTGTTATTATTCTGAATGCAGCCACCTGAAAATCTTCTCACTTGGCATCCTTGAGTCCAGGTCTGTACCAAGGTCAGACTCTGCAGGGCTTCAGTTTGGGGTCCCCTGGGCCCAGACCTCAGGCTGTTTTACCTGTTTTTCTCAAAGAGCACTTAAAAAAAAAGGAAAGCTTTTCTGGGACAGTTGTCCACACCAACACCATCAGGTTCTTTTAGGGCATGTCCAGGCACTTTATCCAAGAATTATTTTTGTTGCTCTCTGTACCTGGTGGAGCAGGCTGGGGGTGGCTGCCACAGCAGGATGTTGCTTCTCTGTGCTGTGCAGAACCTCAGAACACATTGCAGGCCATGTGAGCTGTAATATGTAAATCATCATTAGCAGATGTTTATTGTTTCTTTTCAGAAAATCAGATTTGACTAATCAGCCTAAGTGAAACATATGCTGAAATTAATTAAAGTTTGTTTTAAAATAATTTGCATGCTTATTGCTTTTAACTGATTGTAATTGGGGCTTTTGAATACTTTTTAGCAGACAGAGTCACCTAGGCTGAGCTTTTCCAAGCACCCACTGGCACGTGGCCATCCATCTCCCAGTGCTGCCTAAATGATCTGAGCTCCCAACCCCACCAAATCACAGCTAAAAAGAAGGAGCATGTCATCGTTCCCCATTTTGCTTTGGTGGTTTTGTAATGAGTACAGTTGCTGAGATATGTGTGCCATGATGAAAGACCTGATGATTACAGAGTAACAGAAGACAGCAGAGCTTTTCTGACTAATACACAGAGTTGACAGCGTTGCTTGAGCATCGTGTGTGGTGGGAGGTCTCGGTGTTTTGGCAAGATTGCTCACCTACATAAACACCTCCAGCATCCTCCCTGGCCAGCTCTGGGGATGTCAGGGCTGTCAGAGATGCCCGTGGTGTGGGGTGGCCCTACAGGTAAGTGCCCTGGCCGGCCAGGCTGTGCAGGAGCTGTCTGACACTCTGAGCCTGGACAGAGCCAGCTGGCTCTGCAGGCACGGACATTTAGGGTGGGGAGGGACTGGCATCCTCTCAAGTTCTGCCCCAACAGGCAGCATGGCTCAACTGGCTCACTTGTCTCTGGGAATCCAGCAGAAGAGCCAAAGGCAGCAGCAGCCTTGCCAGAACACGCTGGTGTCTCACTTGCAGGCTCAGCCAACAGGCCTGGGTTCTGTGTCTGGTGCTGCTGCTGGCTTGCTGCTGAGCACTGGGCAAGTCACTCCTGCTTTGCTCTCCACTCTTTTTTAGCTGAAGGAAATAGCTGGGCCTGAGAATTGTCTCTTTGATAACAGCAGGTTGTACAATGGGGCTCTGAACAGGACATGCTTTTAGCTCTGGGCTTCTCACTGGGAGCCAATGAATCATGTGCTCCAGGTTTTACACGGGCTTCTTAATGGTCTCCAGGTGGAGATGAAGGTGTGGGTTATGACCTATAACTTCCTAAACAGCCTGGGGCTGGCCCAGCCCTGGGACTGCCTTTCTCTGTGTTGTGTCCTGCCATGGTAGGCAGAAATGTGCTCCTTAATGGAAATAACAAGGTGACCAGCAGTCTGCAGCCAGTCTTAAGGAAAGGGTTCCTTTTCTCCCGCCTCCTCTTCTTTTGTTTAAAAATTATTGAGAAAGAAAATGTCAAGAATGGCCCTGGGAAAAAATGTATTTGAGTGAATCTAGAGCTCTAGGGGCAAAAGGCTACCTTAGTCAACAGGAACCACAGTGAAAGGCCTCTTAGTGAGGTGAAAGTTATATTAATTGAAGTTACATTTAATTGTATTTAGTCTCATGCATCCAACTGGCCTCAGCTGGAGAATCTAAGCAGACCTGGACTCGGGCTCCTTTCTGCATAGTGGGCCCATCAGTGGAGCCACGTGTCAGCATCCTGCCACTGATAAATACTGCTCATCCCAGCAGAGGATCTGTCTCTCTAGCACTGCTTACCCTGCAGCAGAGCTTGCAGGATTAGAGCAGGGCTTGGTTTGTTCTTCTCATTCATTAGCTCGCTTAGATCTTCCTCAGACCACACTGAAGACAAGAGGCACTTATTAAGAGCAGCAGTTTGTTTCAAGTGCTTTCTCGTAAGTTTTCAAATCTTTCTGCTATAATGTCACGCCATCACTGGCTCCTGTGATGGAGAATAACAGTGGTTCATTAAGCTCATAAATCCAAAAGGAAGAAAGACTCTCCTGGAGACATGAGTAGCTTTATAACAAACAGAGCAGCAGGAGAGCCTGCAAATTATCAGCCCAATGCTTTAGACGCATTTTATCATCAGTTGGGGGAAATTACAATAAAGAGCAATGAGTAAGTGAAACATAAACCATGGCATAAACATGCCCTGTCTTCCCTTCTATCCACATTTCATGTAAAAGCTTATTTGAAGTCATGGCACCAAGGGTGAGAATCCAGGAAAGTTTCAGAAGCTCTTTCTCATCCAGAGATTTGCCCAGACTGGAAATTACCCTGGGTTATATGTTATGTGTACAAAGGGTTATATGTTATGTGTACAAATTCTTCCAGAAGAGTGAAAATATATACAACATTTAACAATATCTCCCCCATTATTCCAGTGCAAGTGCTGCATGACAATGAGCTTGATGATGTTTACACCCTATCCAAGAGTTTTGTTACTACCACTTTTTTAAGTGTGCAGCTTTGATTTATGACTAGTGATACTAAGATCCCAGCCTGTAAATTTTTACAGCAAGCAGACTTGAATTATGTGTTGAGTCTGCAGCACTGGATCAAAAATGTTCAAAATCCTCTCTGGGAAGATTTAAATGTACACAGTCTCTAAGCCATGAAAATATTGCTCTAATGTGCCTATGTGATTTTTAACAGATTGTGAGTTCAAATCCATTTATCAGCTGATGTCTAATGAGTTTGGCAGGCCCCTACTACATTAAGTATAAGAAAAACTATGAGCATAATGATGTAGACTGAGGAGAATTTAATGAACAAATAAGTGACCTTCATGTTTATGTGAGGTAAAGATTTCATGCCAAATTTTACATAATATACGCTGGAGATAATGGAGTATTTATTAGATTTCTTCTCTCCTTTATCCTCTTCTTTACACATTGTTTTGTTTTTTTTTTTTTGCACAGCAGACCTGTGTCATCCATGGTATGTGACTGGGAAGAGCACAGCTGGCCTGCAGTGGCTAAACCTTTTAATTCTACTTGGGGGAATCTGACTGGACAAAATAAAGGAGTAAAGTCATCCAAGGCCTGTTCCAGGGTGGCAGCTCTGCTGGGGGTCAGCACATGGTTGCCACATGTCCTGGGGTTCCCCTTGGTGCTGACAAGCACTGACATCACTGCTTGTCGCTTCTGCAAAGTCATGTCACCAATTTTTGATGCTTGAATACGTATTTAGGAGCTTCATTACAGGCACATATCTCTGCAAAATGCACCCCAGCATTCTGGCCTGAATCCCACAGTGTTTCCTGACAAGTGACCAGTAGTGACTGGCTCTTGTGTCTTTGAGGAAAGGAACTGTCCTCTGGATGAGGAAGCCTGGAGCCCAAGGATGTACTTAAAGCTGGCTGACTGGGGCTTTGTTTTTAGGGCTGCTTTGAATGATGAGGCTTGGAAGAGCAGGGTAAGGCTCCAAAGGTCTCCCCATCCTCCTGCCCTGCCATCTCTAGTTAAGCTCAACTGCTAACTGGTATTTAAAAGTCGCTTTCTCTCTTTAAATGTCATGCCCTGCATGGTAAGCTCCTGGATGTTGTCTCGCCCCAGGGCAGGGCACTGACTGCACAGGGTGCTGAACAGCAATGCTGTGGCATGTCTGGGGGGTCCTGTGCAGTCCCTAGCCTGAGCCCACCCCACACCCACTCACAGGGAGCCTCTTGAAGGACAACCTGCACTTCTCCTTGCCCCAGCTTCCTTTTCACAGAGGTGTATGCTGCCTGCCCACGGAAAGCCTGACAAGGAGACCATTTGCAGCAGTCCTGCTTGCAACAGTGAGCTGGACTGGCAGGAAAAATACTTTGCTGTTTCTTGAGTCTGTGAGATCGTACTTTCATTTAAAAGTAACCAATTCTGAAGGTATTTCCACCAGAAGCAATGTGAGATTTTGCTGAGGCTGTCCAGCTTGGTGGGAAGGAGAGAATCACAATCTGGTAATTAAAAAGGGAACAGGGCAGACAGGCAGTGCTCTGAAACAAACTGATTGAGCCAAGTGCTAGGAAAAAGATTATCTTACCTTTCCCCCCTCATCCTTGTTTTTGTTTATGCAGGAGCAGCAAAACCTGACTTCATTTTTCTAATTGAAGTGATCCGTGGCTTTGCTGTGTGTCCTGTAACTCGGCAGGTATTACAAACTGTATTCCTAACTAATGAACTGAGTGAATAATTTATTTAATGTGTCAGACATGGCAGAAGGTGCTGCAGCCAGTCACCGCTCAAGAAGCTAATTGCTGCACTAAGAAAACAAATCTGTGCAAGTCCTCATTTCAGAGTTATTTCCAAACATTAACTCAAAAGTTATTTCAATAATGAGGCCTCTTAAAAGAAGCATCACTTTTCACAGCACATGGCACAGCTCTGTTGACCCTGCAGCACTGCTCAGCTGGGAGAAGCAGAGTTCAAACAAAACTTCAGCCATAAAACTTGGGCAAGAGGGAGGCTGTGTAAAGTCTGTGATTAATTAGCAGTCAGCAATATTGAAATGCAGTGAGAAGGGAAAGAATTGGTTCTGTGCAGAGATTTTGGAACCCCTGTTTGTGGTCTGGGTGACAAGATATATCACAGGAAGAATCCCCCCCTCCCCTTCTGTCTGATTGTTTTTGAGATCTTACACAGATCCATACCTACTTAAAGTCACTCTTGGCTTATCCTCGAGAGGTTTTAGGGGTATTTGCCAAATCATTTCTTAACGTCCAAACTTGCTGAAAGGAGTACATATGAAAGAGAAATCCTAGGTAAATTAATTTTTTACCCAGGC
>VZUA01027096.1:0-14680 GCA_013401035.1 Horornis vulcanius | reverse complement strand
CTGCTCAGCCTGGACATTCAAAGACTGATTGCAATAATTTTAAGTTCTCTATTAAAGACAAAAGAACAGCTCATTGAAAAGCGGTCTGCTAAAAAAAAAAAAAAAAAAATCAAAACTAGTTGTCAAAGCTAGTCTAGACAGATTAGTTTTCTGACAAAAACACCTAGGCAGCAGATAGCAGGTAACTGGAAAATGATGAGCTGCTCCTGCTCACCTTAGCTGTTCTGGGAAGCAGCACAGAGCTGAGCTTTGCCTCCCTTTGCTCTATGGCCAAGGGATGTGTCAGCCTTGGTGTGAGCGAATGCAACTCCACTCATTTCCATTTGCATTTGGTTACAGCAAGACTGAAGTTGGTCCACGGTGTTTTATTTTATTCCTTTATTTGATTTTGCTTCGTATTTTTCTTCCTACAGCATAGAGCTGAGCAGCTGAAGCATACAGAGTGTGGCAATTTACGGTAAACTGTCCTTGTTCTGCTCTGAAATGGATGGAAACAATTCCAAAGTTAATGGTATTAGTGAGGAAATACACTCATTCTTAACCAATCTTGTAATGCCCTCTTGGAAAAATGATACTTAAAACTACTTTTATAATTCGATTTACAAGTCACAGATTTTTGCAAGAAACTTGACTTTAAGTCAGTCACACACCTTATAAACTGTGCAGGGCCAGTTCACAAATGGTTTTACAGTTCCATACACTCCCTGGAGGAGCCATCTCCTTCCTGCTGGCCAGACACATTGCCTTGAAACGGCTGCCAACTTTTTAAGAGTTCCTTTTTGGCTATATTCTTCTTTTCATAGCAGCATTCATGGCCCCAGCCCAGGTTCATAAGGAACAAAGTGTAAAATTAATCAATGGATTGATGCACTGTTTAGAATAAAAACAGCCTGGTTTTGGCTACGTTTTCTGCCCTTCCAGCCAAAAGAGTGCATGTGTGTACATGAAATGTAATTTAGTTTTTCCTTTGCTGTTGATTTTCCCCTAATTCATTTTCCTTTTGCCTCTTATTGAGTCTCCTCTTGTCTGAGTGAGCTTAACCCTGTAGTGCCCGGTCTGTGGAGAACAGAACAATGGAAGGGACCCTGTAGGTGGGCCCTGGGATGGTTACAGGCTTCATTAGCCCCTGGAAGGGACACAACAATCTGCAGGAAAAGGGCCATGTGAACTCAGCAAGCCACAAGCGAAGCCTTTGGTAGGTAAAAAACTACCTGGAGTTTTAATGACTTGTAAAGCCCTGAGAAAACCTCTCACTTGATATTTATTGCCTTGAATGTCTTCCAACTGAACTTTATCTAAAAGGCAGCTCAGCTCTTTTGGAAGCGTGCGTGCCTTGGCTGGAGCTGCTCACACACAGACAGTTCTGCCCCTCCACGGACAGAAACCACAACCCAGGGACGAGGGGATGTCACTGCAGGCTCTGTGTGACAGGGCTGTAGTGCACAAACACGCACATCCACGCTTCAAAATAACGCTGGCTAACGTCAATCAAACATCTTGAAGCAGGAGGAGGGTTTGGATGGGCTGATGGATAATTGCATACATCAAACAGGCTCCAATGAGCCCTCTGCAGCCAGGGGAAAGTTGACAACAGCTGTGTTGGTAACCTTAATTTCGGAAGTAGCTGGTCTGGGAAAAAGTTAATCATATTTTAGGCACTGCCTACTGCCACTCAATCTCATTTCTATCACTCTCAAAGTCATGTATTTTTAAAAATACCAAAAGCAATTTAAAAATACATCTAACAGTAATCACTTCATTGGAAACAACACACTGCAATAACATAAAACAGCAGCTACTTTCCTGTGAAGATTTATGAGACAGACTAGTTTTCTCACGACTTATGTTATTCCTGCCTTATTGTTTTGTCAGCACTGGATATGGAAAGTGGATGATATGTGAACACTCTCCAACACTAGAAAGCTTCGGAGTTTTGATTAGGTAACAAAATTGAAAAAGCGAGTTTGCTTTCCCTGTTCAATCTCTGTGATTTAAATTTCAGTGTAACAAAGATGCCTGAGCAGTGAGCTGCCCTCTCCCAAACCCACACTGGCTCTTGCAGTTCCTATCCAGAGCCTGATTCTGAATTTCCCCTGCTGGGTCTGGAAATCCAAAGGGATTTGAAATGTCAGTCAGATGCTGACTTTGCGGTGTGATGAGAGGTGAAATGATAGCAGTGGTGAACAAATGGAGACATGCAGGTATTTCAGGGTGTGTAAAACCACACTGAGACGGGTTTTGTGATCACATCACTGTGTTTGGCTCACGCAGTGTCCAAGGAAACTGTCCCATGTTTGTGATGGCTGGCTGCTGCTGTCCCCGAGAAATCAGCAATGTCAGATGACAATGACAGGCCAGAAATGAGGAGCCTGCATGGAAAAATCTCAGTAGTTAACGGGGGAATTTACACCCTGAGAAAGCCTAGAGAATCCTAGAGAATCCATCACTTTGGAGGTGGAAGGCTGCTCAGTGGGACACAGGCTGCCAGCTTTCAAAGTGACAACAGAAAGCTTTGGGTTCATTCCCTCTCCTGTTCCACTTCACTGGAATGTGTGCCCTGCATGCAGACACCAGCCTCTGTCAGACACTCAGCACTCCCTTTTACAGACATCTCTAAAACCTGCACCTTCTTACACCAAGTGCCTGCTACACCTGCAGCAGTGATGCAGAGAAACAGCTCTCTGTGGCTTTTAAAACTAGAAGAGTCATAGAAGTGAAGTTTTATTCGTACATATATTACATATATCTCTCTAGTTACAGAGAGGAAATGTATAAATAATAAAATGGAGTTTTATATATGCAGTTTGCCACCCCAGAACATATTACAAAGCACTTTTATTATAATCAAACAGGAGCCAATAACATAAGAAAGCACTAGTCTGATATTATTGCTCTTGGTTCTCACACCTTTTAGTGCATTCCCCCAATGGCACTGGCAGTGGCATCTTGTCTGTTGTGTTTATAAATTAATTGTGAGATTCTGAAGCAAAAAAAATTATTTTGGAAATGTCATAATTCAGTGTATTCTCTCCTGGCATGCTGCATGTCCCAAGTTCCTTGGGCAGATTTTCTGACTGCACAGCTGGCTGACATCTACCAGGTACACTTACTGATAGGAGACCATTTTGTCAGCTCAGGCCATATATTCATTATAATTTGTAGCAATTCAATAAAAATAAGTTGTCTGTATTCCTAACAGAACAGCAATTAATGTATATTGAAATAGTGATTGCATTGCTGTAGTTCATTAGGAAGTCAAATTTTAATTCCTATTTAATTACAATCCAGTTACTACAATTTATTACCAATAATTCTAATGAGGTAAAGTAAGAGGTGTATTGAGGACTAATGAAAATGTTACAAAGGTTCATTTGGAATTCACACAAAAATTCCTATTTAATTACGATGGAATTACTTCTGTTTCATTCATGTGGAGTGGGATGTGGTGTGATTCTTTCAGGAGGATCAGACTCTGCCAGTCACGGGTGTTTGTTCATGATCCTCTGAGCTTCAGCCTCCTGCACACGGAGCCGTGTGTGCTGGATGTGCCAGGATCAGGGATCACCTGCCCAGCCTCACACAGAATCTGCTTCTGCACTTTTGGGGGACAGGAAGCCCCTGCCCACCCACACTCCCCCAAGGCCACCAGCTTTTGACAGAGCTCTAGAAGTGTGGGGTTTTTATCTTCTTTTTTTCTGTGTTAGAGCTGGGATTAATGTTTGGGTGATGCTGTTCGTGTTCAGACTCAGATGTTTATTAATTCTTATCTATAGTACAGTCTCACAAGCTGTGAGTTCCAGCTAACAAAGTAGAAAATTGGCTCTGTCTCTAACTCTTTCCAAGGTTTTTAAGGACAAACTGTCCAATTAGGAAATGACACCTAAATTATTTTTACTTTTAACCCAATAACCAACCCACCCATGGCCTGCAATGAGGATTTTTCTACCCAATTACAAAAGATCACCCAAACCATGGAGAAGAAGGTGAAAAAGAAGGACTGGGAATCTGCCCTAAACCCTCCATCTTGCTTTGTGTATATTACTCTATACTAAAACCTTAAGTTTTCCACCCTGTGATATCACACACTTCTATTCAACTACACACACATAATCCCGGTGTTGTCACTCAATTTTGGAAGCCTTCTCCATGGCCTCAGGTCAAATGTAGTATTTGCTTGAGGGTCAGTGCCTGTCAGCACAGAAAGCCTAAAATTCTCAGTGCCCAGGGTTCCAACATAGAGGCAGGGCTATGATCAGACTGAAGGAACTGCAGAGTCAGGAGGAGAGGTGCAGAGGAGGATGTGATGGGAAGTTACCTTGGGTCAGGAGATGAAATGGAGAGCAGCCCTCCTGACCAGCATCCCTGTGGGGATCATTTCTGAGTCACAATGAGGTGTGAGTGGTTGTCTGTAATGGAGGAGAGATTGAGATGTGTGTAAGAGGGCACAGGGAATTCAACAGGGATGTAAAGCTGGACAAAAAGGTGGAAAAATGCTGTCTTTGATTTTGACCTGAGCCTGGTAAGAGCTCCACATGGTAATGGGGCTGGTAATGAGTCTTTTCTCTGGTAAGAGCTCTGCTGTGCTCTGCCTTTGGAGGCACAGGGCTGCAGATGATGAGATGTTGAAGTGAACTGCCCACTGATCTCTGAAAAATTGTTTTCAGAGAAGATTGGGATGTGTTAAAAACAAGCCTAACAAGGAAGGGTACCAAGCCCCAGGCAAGCTTCTTAAGCCTGGCTCTGAGGGTCTGCCTTGTGTTTTTCACAAATGAGGATGCAGTTCCTTAAATAAAACCAAGAGAGTGTGTGGGTTTTCTTCCCCTTCCCATCCCCAGGGAAGACAGGCTCTATTCTAAGTTTAGACTCACCTTTTGAAAGAAAATTATAGGGTCATTTCTCATTTTGCCAAGAAAAACCACCTGATAAAGGGGAATTTGAGGATAGTAATTTTTCCTTTGAGTTAGACAGCCTGAAATGTTTGTGGGAAGTTGTCATGTGCTTCCCTTGCTGGTATTAAGGTCTGATATCTAAAATTCCCCTTAAAAGCCAAGTCTGTCCCTGGTGTAAGCTGTTTGCTGCACCCACAGGCACTCTACCAGGGACTGATTTGGTCAGATGTGCCCAATGCCACAGTCCTAACTCAGCAAAAGCATTCCTGTTCTGTATTCAGCTCAAGGCACAGGATATTTATAACACCCACTTACTTAGGCCCTCATATTTTCCCTCATTCTAATTTCCCCCTTCTCTTTATTTCCCTGTGTGTCTATCACCTTTTTTCATGTCTCTCCAGATGCATTTCGCAGCATAAGATAATTGAAAGTCAGTGAACTGAGTTCCAGGTTATTTTGCTAAAAGATGCCTATTATTTTGATGAAGCAGGTGCACAGAATTAAAAAAACCCCTCCATAATTGCTACTTTACTATCAGGCTTCTGCTGCCTAATCTTCTTTGATGTTGGTAGAACAAGCTTTCCATCTCTTCTAGGATGATTACAGGGAACATTGCTCTGTTCCTCCTACAGAATCCAATCCTGATGGATATTAAACCTGGGTTATCAATTAAAGTTTCTTTATGTGCCGAGTGATTAGAGTCAGGATTGTGTGTGATTTCTAGCATAAAGCAAGTTTGAAGTGATTTCTGCCATTAATATTAATTAATCACTGATATGCCTGGTGCTCACAAATGAATGCACAAGGTGAGCATGTGCAATTTAGCACAGTAACCTGGGACTGAAATAAGAACTGAACTGCTCTAATTTTAAACATTTGGCAACAGTTTTTATAAAGTCTTCTTGGTATAATTAACTAAAAAAAAAAATAAAAAGGAGAAGCCAAACGAGTAACTGGGATGTTAAGAGAGTGACTGTGGTGCTGACTCTTACCAAAAAGGCTGGCTCTTGCTCTCTCATGCTCTCTTCTCACTTATGGCTCTGGCAAGCTTCTAATCATTAATCAAATTTAGTGAAAAAAATGTAGTAAAATTTTGATGCTGATTGCTAGCTTTTCTGTGTGCAAATAACACCCAAATCCTTGCATGCTGAAAGTCTTAAAATGCATGGAAAGGGTGCTGGAGACAGTACGTGCACTTGTACAGACTCAAATTTTGGCAGAGTCAAAATCTAAAAAGCATCTAACCTCACATCACTCACATCTCAACTTCTCTGTAGGACTGGGCTGTCCCTGAGCTTGCTGGGGCCATGCCAAGCACTCACAGAGGTGAAACAGCCTCAGAAATGGGCATCCACTGGCAATTTTAGGCCCTCACTGCCTATGAGTAAATAGTTTGGTTGCATTGAGGGAGAGGGTAGTGACTGTCTTTTCACCCAGGGTGAGACAGGCATGTTTGCACGTTTTCAAGCAGCACTTAATCTGCAGTGTCTGATTGCCTCCCAAAGGGCAAGGAAATTGGGCAAGGAATCATTAAAGGTCTTTTCCAACCTAAATGACTCTATGATTATTCCTGTCTCGGGGATGGAAAAGATGAGGACAAAAAAAAAGTTAAGTTGCACCAAAAAACCAAAAGCAAAGTTGGAATAAAGAATCTCCTCAGTGTCAATCCTATGCTTTAGATGATCCTGAAGCCAAAAGGTCATAAGGCCATATAATTGACATAATGGCAAACAGGCACAGCAATGACCATTGCACCTCTGACAGATGAATAGCTGGAAAATGGGATTTAATTATCCCACAACACTAATCACACAGTCCATTCCC
The DNA here is from genome assembly GCA_013401035.1 of Horornis vulcanius. Taxonomy (NCBI): domain Eukaryota; kingdom Metazoa; phylum Chordata; class Aves; order Passeriformes; family Scotocercidae; genus Horornis; species Horornis vulcanius. Next base: position 7,967 of record VZUA01027096.1, on the reverse strand, counting down.
ACTTTCAGTCTTGGCAGGAGTATGAACAGTGCTGCCAGGCATTTAAGGGCCTGGTTTTTCCCCTCCAAGCAAGTGATATTCTTTGCACATAGAACATCATCAGGTGCAGGTGGCAAAAGAGCCTGACGCTGCCCAGTTGTACACAGGGCATCTCCCAGTTGCTGTCAAGGTCCTCTTTTCGCCTGTGAACTGTTCACATGACTGATCTCTAGCACCCAAATTTACTGCTGGAGCTGATGCAGTACCTTTGGCCTCCCTAGAGCTGTGTGTGTTTACACCAGCAGTGAACGTCGCCAAGTGCACGTGGTAACTTGTGGCTTTTGCAAACACTTTTGAATTTCTCCCAAGAAATGCATCTCCTAGTTGGCCACTTCCTCATTTGCATCAGCACATCTTAAATCTGAGTCTTGTTCAGCAAATGCCCAGTTTATTCGTTACTCTCATTGTCATAAATCTTACAGAAAAGCAATTATGAGGAAATCATATTTCATATTTTTATGGAATTCCTTAAAGCTGATGAGAGCAGCCAGATGGCTATTTTCATCAATGAACCTTTGATAGAGCATTAGGAAACAGAGATGGTGTCTTTTAATAGACCATTATTACCTGCCTTGGGTGCAAGGAGCTCTCATGCATTCCAAAAGTATATTAATGGCAGAGTAAAACACGACTTAGGAATAGTATCCAGAAAGGGCCTTATTTTCCCTCTTAAAATGATTTCAAATGGGTTTAGCTTTCACTGACTGCTGCACACACGTTCAGCATGGGAGGCTGGTGAGGTGAAAATACATTTCCAGCCCCCTGACAAAGAGTCCTGGGGCTCCTGCCCTGCACAGGAACCACTGCAGGTGCTCAGTGCAGGTGCCAAGGGTGGCTCAGGGCTGGGCAGAGGTTTGGGCATGGATCCTCCCACAGCTGGAGCAGGCAGTGGCACCATAACCCAGCAGAGGACCCTAAAGTCTTTCCACACGTGACTCTTAATTAAAGTTATGAATTTTATAGGGTTGTTTTTTCTTTGGGCTGCATGACATGAATTCTTTCTCCTCCTTTCTGCTCAGGTAGCTTTTCCTTTAATGATCTTCACAGGCCACCTTTAAGGAAGAGGCAAGCAAACAATTAATACAAGTGTGAACAGGTGGTTGCTCTGCTACTAAAAAAATCAGTAGTGCAATAATTTCCTAATTATTATTATACCTTTTAAAGGTTTTTAGAAACATTATAATATATTTTCCCATTGCTTCTTCTGGCACCCCTCTTGCTCCTGGCATTATTTCTCATTCAGAATAATAATTAATGAGAACTGAGTTATCTAATATATATTTTATTCCTTCTGTTTCAGTCCCTTAAGTAACCATCTTGTCACATTTGTTATGCAAATTCTCACACATTGTGTGTAATTTCAGCAATATGTGAGAATGCCTCTCAAAAATGCCTTGAGTATTTTATTTTATATATTTGTAAAAAATTAACAGTTTTTTTTCTTGAAAGCAACATTTTTCCAGAGCCCTTGAGAGAAATGGATGAAGCTTGCATAATTGCTCTTGTTTTATTGAAATAAAGAAACATTTCTAAGCATAAGGTAGTGATAGCAATAGCGTGATAATGATAATAATGATGATGATAATATTTTATTTTCTTTTTTGAGAGAGCACCCCGGTCTTGCTTTAGGGCTGCAAAATGTACAACTATCAACAAAGTAAGTACAGTCTTCACTTGGATAGGTAAATATAGTGCACATATTTAACTAAAGTCAGATCTATTTTAAAACTGTCCCACCTTGCTGGACAGTGGAAATTCTCTGTCGAAAAAGGGTGGTTTCATTCTCTACCAAAATATCCAGGGTGGTTACATGGAATGAAAGCTGTGAAATGGGATGTTGTCAGTGCTGTAATGATATTGTGAGTGCTGTAAGGGGTGAACATGGAGAGCTGAGGTTTGAGTTTGGGCTTCTGTAACCTCTGGGCTCAAATTCAAAACTATAACTGAAATGAAAGATGATTATGTTTTGGCCAACTATGGGAAATGTCTTTCAGCATCAACAACTCGGGTAGTGAGGGAGGGTGAAGGGAGGCATGACTGTGTGCATGTGCAGTGGGAAGCAGCTTGGTGTCACCCTGCTGCAGCCCCCAAGCCTGGCATCTCTCAGGTGGCCCTAAATGATGCCAGCAGTCCATCCTGTGAAGGATGCTGAGAGCCACACACCCCTTTGGCTCCTGCCTCACCTGCCCTGCAGCCAGCCCAGTCTCTCGGGCAGTTCAGAGGCAGATCTGTCCCTGTCCACTCCAAGTTACTTGTGGTCAATGCCCAGTGCCCTGTGAGGGGCCAACTTCAGGGATCAGTGCCTTTTTTAGCACCACTGGTAGATTTTCCTCCTGTACAAAGAGTGAGAAGTGGCAGGTTTTGGGAATCTGAATGGCAGCTTCTGCTGGGAACCATCAGTGCCCCCGAAACAAGCCCTGGAGCCTCAACAGCTGCCCTTGGAGCAGAGCCTGGTGTGGGATGCTCTCACTTAAACTGGAGGAATCTGGAGGTGTAACTCTGAGATTTCTTACTTTGGTGTTTTCTATGCAGGAAAAAAACCCCTCCACTATAGCAAACCCCTAATTCCCAAAGATTTGAAAAGTTAATTGGGAGGGAGCTAAAACCAGCCTTGTATGTAAATAAGGAGTGATAGTTTGCCCTCCCCATCCTAAAAATCCATGCAACAAAAATGTAAATATATCCCTTAAAGGCTTTCTTAATAAACCCTGTAATTTCCTTAAACTTCTTTCTATGATATCAAAATCCTAAACCACTTTGAGATGAGCTATTTTAGACTGTAATTGGGCTATTCATTCCCTATGCATACAGCGATCCTAATCTAATATGTAACAAGAACTTAAAAGCTAATCAATAATGGAACACGATTCTCTATCAGTAGAGCTGCCTGTTGACTCCTGTGAGAGGGATCTTCACAAGACAGCTCAGCTCTGATGACAGCCTTATATTTATTTTAAACATGAAGTTGAAACATCATCTTTCTCTGTATTGTCACTTCCAATTATTTTTGGAACAAAAACACCAGGGGAAATGAGATCCTCGTCCTGAAGGGTACATTCATATTTGATAAATAGCCACAGATTCTGGAGAATGTTTACTGAAATTTGGGCTTGGAATGCTTCCTTGTGCATTTCACTAGAGCCATTGATTATCTGTTGTAACATGTGTCCAGGTCATTTTACCAAGCTGCCCCTTTCCTACGCCTTCGAGGCGGAGAAAGAAAAAGAGCTGATTATCCTGGTGTGGGCTTCCACATCTTCCCTGAATAAAACTAAGGTAAAATTAGCATTGAGAGGGAATCAAAGTGCACTGTTCTTCAGTGGAAGTCAAGAAGCTCTTTATACCCTCACGTACAAAAGACAAATTCCCACTTTTCATGTCTAGGCAGCAGTTTGAGATTGAGAGGGTGGAGGGAAGGGTTAAGTGAGTACACAGATGTGCCTAAACCATATCAATCACAGGCATGAGGAATGCCGCCCTTTTAACGGGCAGAGAACCAACCCTCACAGCTGCATTTTGAATTTTATAAGCTCTCTCAATAAAATGCAAGTGGAGGACATCTTGCACCGTTCCCACAGCCCTGGCCATTTGGGCACTGCACCCCTTTCCCTGGGAGCCACCCTGGGGAGGGAGGAGCTGGAGCCGTGTTCAGCCCCCTTGCCCTGTCTGGAGACAATTAACACACCCTGCAGAAACTGAGGGTTAAAAATCAGAAATTTCTGATGTCACACACACTTCCACACAGGCAGTGGGTTTAATCTGGAATTACTCAGGGTATGAGGGATCAGGCTGGGAAAGCTCCTCTCTAGAGGGTCCTAAATGCCAGCAATTTCACATGATTATTTATTGAGCTTCATAATAATGCATATACCCTCATGCACACCCTTTCTCCTACAAATTACCTTACAACTTCCCAGCCTTCATTACATCGTAGAGGTTAAAGCTTTCCTAAGTAATCAAAACATCCAGGAAGGAAAGCTTGCTAAATGCTGAGCTCAGCTTAAATACTGACCCTATCTCTTAACTGTAAAAAGAACTTTATGTACACCGTAAAAAGTAATAATTGCTGTGGTAACTGCTCGTTCATGTTAACTAAAGGCATAAATAGAGTTGTGTAACATAGCCAGGGCTAATGTTGGGAGCACAAGGGAGGTGTCCCCATTGAAAGGTTTAATTGAGATGTGTGTCCTATAGGAAAATCTGCTTTTTACCCCCATAATAGGGATATTTAACATCTTTAAGGCAGTTCTCTTTCAGTCTGCTCCCACTCTTGCCTTGCAAACCATTTGGGTATAGAAGGCAATTAGACGGTTGCAAGGAGATGACAAATCAAACATGAGCTGTGTTTACCTTTGTTTCACTCCTGGTTTTAACAGTGCAGTAATTCAGCCCTGTCCTTTTCTCAGGTGGTGCCCCATATTTCAGCTCTGCCACACAGAGGGAGGGAGTGTAAGTGTGTGTTCCTCCTTTTTGTGGTGGATTATTCCCAAGCTTGGACTCTGCTATCACTGATTGTTCTTCACATCCTTTTGCCAGTATTTTGATCACTTCCATAGTAAAAAATAATTTAATTTTCGATGCTCTGAGAGGTCTGCAGGAAGCAATGCCAATGGAATGACTGGAAATTTTATACAAGCCAGTTCTGGACCTCCAACTACACTGGGCTGAGACAATGCATTTACCCCACCTGCTCAATGAGACATTCTGGGCCAAATTAATTCCCCATGCAGTTGGTAAAGTCACACCCGATGCATCCAGCCCAAGAAGCAGAATTAATGTACTTAGATGGCAAAAGATATCTCCTATCTTTACACAAACACACTCTCCATAAGCCTTAGTTTAGAATTTTCCCTTTGCCTCACTGAAGCTCAGTCTGCACCTTGAATAATACATGTAAGCTTTTGATTGACACACAGTTCTAAGCATTTAGCTATCTTGATGTCTTGTCAAGTCATCCTTTGATAAAAGCATTTTAGGTGCCATGAAATGTAATCACTGCAGCATTCTACATTGCAGATTCAAGTTTCTCTGCACATTTTTCAGCTGAAGATCTTGGCAACGTCAATAGATCTGTTCCATGGGCGATTTTGGATGGATCTATTAATATTGCCTCTAAGAGTAATAAGTCCCACTCTTTTACAAAGTGAATCATCTGTCTCTCCTGTGGACAAGTGAAATTCTCTCTCACTGGAGTCGTAGTCCACAAGTTGGCAGGGTTTCCTGTTTTGTTAATAGTCTTCATACAGCAATGAAGTCATTTCAAAAGATGTTCAGCCCAGTTTTGGGGCCAAGTAGTGTGTCTTGGCTATTTGTTCTTCTAGACAGGCCATGTCACCATTAGTCATACTTCAGAATGATGGTTTACTTTCATTATTCACTGACTGCACTGCTTCCGATTCAATGCTTTCCAACTCAGAAAGATTTTCCTGTGCTAATTCATCTGAATCAGTCCTAGAAGAGTTTATATCAAAGGACACATTCTCAATGTTAATAAAGTGCAGCAGTTTTGAAACAGCTTGTAATTCTGGTTCTTTAAAAATGTGCTTTTTGGAGATGTTTATGCAATGTGTGTGAGCACAGTGTATGCCAGTAGGGGTCTTAACATGATTGATAGTCCTTTCCATTTTTATTTTCATTCTGTTTGGGACCTCTACACACCCTCACTGTGTGACCAGGACTGGGCTAAAGTGGCTCCAGACTGAACTCTGAGGCTTTTGCAGCAAAACCAGCAGCCCCAGCCTAGTTAAGACATGACTTCCAGACACCACCCCTCACCAGGCTCTAAGCCTGGCCAGCTGACACCATTGTTTTACCTGCTCACTCACTTCAAAAGAGGATGACTGAGATCTCCTGGAATGGCTCAATACCAGGGATTCTTGGTAGGGCTCAAGTGATTTGTGTGCACTGATGTGGGCCCATCTCCTCCCTTGTCAGTTTATTGGGAACAGGCAGTTTTCCTGGTACACATCCGGATCTATATACCTGGAACTCAGGACAGGAGCTCTCTTTTTTTGAAACAGTTTCATTTCTGAATGAGTTTTCATTCACTTGAGGGCCTCTTGGTTTGGTTGCCATTTCTGAACTCAAACAGAAGTCTCTCAGGCTTCCTGTACTCTCACATTCCTGGGTTGACATCATCTCGTGTGCCCTACTTCACTGAAGCCATGTCAGAAACATAAGGAAACAGAATAAATGACATGCTGTAACTCAGACTGAAGTTTTCTGAGTGCTCTGGGGAGAACCCAGAAACATTACCCTTATCTGGGGAGCTTCTGGGGTCAGAGTGAAGACAAGCAGGATTTTGACAATTGAGAAAAGAAAAAATGCTTCGGAACTAGAACAAGAGTTGTTCAAGTGTTCACAAGAAACGTAAATTCTGTTTTTTTTACATTTTCCAACTAATACTAATTACCAAGAGTATGTTGAGCATATGATTCCATGGTAGGGCCCAAAGATGCCTAGGATTGATTTGTACAACATTAACTCTCAATAAAGCTCACATCCCTTGAATTTCTATAGAGTCAATGAAAAGAAAGAGGACATAACATCTAGACAATATTAGTTATTTATTGACCTGAGTATAGACTTGTATTCAGACTGCTTTGAGTGACCTCTTAAAAAAAAAAAAAGGAAAAGAAAAAAAAAAGCCAAATTCAAGTATCAGATTGGTTAGGGTTAGCCAGCTTCTCAGAAGTTGTCAAGTTTCTTCTCTTGGTGATCAGTGGAAGGACTTGTGTTTCCAGTTGATAAATGTGTGATTATTTTTTCTGAATTCCTGGACAGGTTTTGTCTGGAATTTGGAGGTGCCTGTTGATGTCAGGTGCCTGGAGGGCGATGTGTGTTTGCAGGGTGGGAGGTCTGCTCAGCTCACAGCCTGGTCAGCTCCTTGTTTTAAAGACAGAAAACACAGACCTCAGCTCTGCCCATCACTGCCCATCTTAAGAACTTGGCATTTTCCTATGGCAACACTTGAAACTCTGCCAATTTCCCCTCACCCTTCCATCTTCTCTCTCCCACCTCAGAACACGTTTTTTGGGTTTTCTGATTCCCATTTGGCACGGCTGATGTCTGAGCCCTGGGATTACTGATTGTGCTTGTTGCTGCTTAGATCCCTTCAAGCTCTCCAAACCAGTACAAAGCTCTGGGCTTTCGGCCAATTTACTCACAGGTTTATCATATGCTGACATTGTTTCTCTATAAATAGGTCTACCTTTACTGACATTATTGATTCAACTGCCTCTCTTCTCACTAATTCTCTTTTTAATGTATCCAACCTGCCTTGGTATTTCACCTAATGAAAAGCTGAAGTCAGAGGGGTAGAGGTTGAAGAGGTTAAACAGTGAGCATAAAGGTCCTGGGCTTTAAAGTCAGAGTTTGCTATGAGAGACCCACAAGCTTGTCAGTGGAGAAAATTTGCAAGTCCAAACTCTCTTCTCCACCAGAAAATATAAGCCATCAAGTCAATTTCACATTTTATTAATAATAATTTGAAATAAGAGGAGATTATTTTGCAAACTGCTCCATCCAATACATTTATGGATTAACAACGATAACACAGACCCTAATCTGCCCATCTTTGGTAAGAAGGAGCAAATTATCCCTGGAGATAGGAACACATCTTGCTGTTTGCCTTGGAGTTAATCCAAATGAACAGACCAAAGATGTGGTTGTCTTGCTTGTAAATTAAATTCAGCTTTAATAGATCATTTGTGTATTTTCTATATATAGGGCTGGGTTGTTTTGTTGTTTTTTTTTTTTTGTGCCTGTTGTGGCAGTTTCTGTGTACAGCACAGCCCTCCAGTGCAGTGGCAGCAGGAGCTCTCAGCAGCAGCCCTGCCCTGCATGGGAGGGACAGCGCTGCACCCTCAGCCCAGGGAAGGGCCAGTGGCCCACTCAGGCAGTGTGCTGGCCACTGGGTCAGCACGGAC
>VZUA01027086.1:4386-14598 GCA_013401035.1 Horornis vulcanius | reverse complement strand
CTATAAACAAGAAGTTTCAGGTCTCCTCAGCAATATGGTCATTAATGCAAGCTGTACAATCACGTCATTCACATATACAGAAGGCCAGCATGGAGTTGTGAACACTTTGCATTGTGTCATCACAGCACACATCACAAAATTCTGCCATATATGATCTGTTGCAACTACTTGTATTGCCTTAAACATCCAATTTTCTTAATGTAAATAAAAAAATAAATATAGTCTTATGGATCTTATAAGTCTTCGGATCTTTTAAGTTCTGAAGCATGTGATCATTCTCTCATATTGAGATTTACATTGTATATACTTAAAGTCTATTATTCTTAAAGGCTTGGCTTATTCACTTCTACAATATGCTGTCTTCAAACACCTTTCTGAGTAGGGGAAACATAATTGCACAATTCTTGTACGCCTCTTTAAGCAGTGGGGAAATAATTTTGATTTTTGTGCAATTGCTCAGGATTTATAACTACCAAGAACAGAATCAGTACTGCTCACACAGTAGTTATTGAGAACTACTTTTAGATAATACTTCTCTGTTTAAACACACTGGGCTGGAGTTTTAAATCTTCTGTTTTGGCTTCACTGTCAGGGAGAGATGACTATTTACCAAGGGCGGTTGTGGCAGGTGAAAATGGGTGAAACCTTCCATGTTTTTTCCACACGTTAACTTGTATATGTAGAAGCTGTGCCTTATTTTAGTATACAATGGTTCTTTTTTTGGTTTAGGAAATGATTATTTGGGAAGTGCATAGCTTCACACAAGCTTTCTGTTTGAAATGCACAGGAATTATAGACATAGACTTTTATTAAACAGAAAGTAGCTTTCTGTTGAAAAATATCTTCTGATTTAATACATGATCTTTTATTCTACTGACACTACATTTTCTTCAGGTAAGTAATTTCAGCAATTGTACTGTCTTTATTGATAGTCTTGTGAAACACTGGTCTTTAATCTTTTAAATAAAATCCAGGTCAATCACAATTATTTTTTGTCCCTTACACTAATCTTCACAGCATGGTTTTTGTTTGGAAGCAGCTCACAGACCATGTTGGAACTGGTAAAGATCTCTGATCAGTTTGTCACTTGTGTCTCACATGAGACTTACATAGAAGATATCATAGAAATTATTTAAACTACCATTTTGCTGTTCTTTTTCCACCCCCCAGTCATTCACTGCAGTTAGTTCCTCTCTTTGAAAATACTGACAATTGAATTAATAAACCAAGTAAATAATTAGTTCTTCCCCTAACACCTGGTGTTTGACTGTTTTTATTCCTATTGGTAAACATAAACAGGAAAGACTTTCTGATGTATTAAATATCCTTTGAATATCTTTTTCTCAGAAAGCAAAAATGTTGTAGTCTGTTTCTATCTGAATACACTAATCACTAATGAAGCACAGAACTTGCAGAACATCTAGTGCTCTGAAAAGTACTATTTGCTAGAAGTTTTTCTTTCTTTTTCGCTAGTCCAAAATGAAATAATAAAAGGGTTACAGGAAGATTCTCCAGCACTGAGAAGCAATAAAAACATGTCAGGAAACAGAACAGGACAGAACTTCTAAAGTTTCTCTATGCAGCCTTGTCTGTCTTATGTCCTCTATCCTCTATTATGTGCCTTTTTTGCAATAGCAATGTACAAGAAGCTTGTGGGCAGACTCCTGGTGCTCTGGACAGAATTGTGCCTGCTTAACAGACAAGGGGCATCATGTGGTTTTTTTTGGTGTGGTTCTTGCAGGTGAAGCCAGTGAAGGGAGCAATGCTGGCACATGGCAGATCAAGCCTCACAAGCTGGGTCTGGGCCTAAGCCTCCCCATCTCTGAGATGCAAGAATTGGCTAAACACCAGGCAGAGTCTAAGGAGGAGAGTTATGGCTAATGTGTGAGCAGAGAAAACAAATAAAGTTATTTTTTGTGGGTGAGGCTGAGCATTTAAAAGGTGTTTGGACCATCCCAGGAATAATTCGGGCTTCCTGAATGAACCCCAAGTGGTCCTGAGGAGGAGTAAGGGGTCAGCAGAGCTGAGTGCTTAGGCCCTATCCTCTGTGAGACTGAGCAAAGCCAGGTATTTCCTTATCTGGCATCAGACAACAACTTAACCCTTATCTGTAAATTAATTAGTAGTAAGCTCCAGTTTGATTAGTCTGAATTCCTTTCTTAGAGCTGGCAAAGGTATTTCACTGTGTGGCAATTAAACAGCTGAAATGGTAAAACTTGAATGTAGCCTTTTGCTAATGGTCCTCCAGAGTGTTAAACAGGATTTGTTTGCCTAAACTATGACTGGTCCCTTGTGAGTAGCTTCTGCCTATTGAGTTTAATTGGTCTATAGATGTCATTCTCCTGGTTTTATTTAGTTTTAGGTAAGATAGAGAGAGAGGGAGAAGTTAGATGGGTTACTTCCTATTATGTTCTCGATTTTTCCCAAATGTCAGGGTTTTCTATGGTCTTCAGAGAACACTGAACTTAAAAAATATAAGGACAGATTTGAAATCTGTTTTGGCAGAGATTAAGAGAGAAAGGAAAAATAAATATTTCCTTTGTCTATAAATCCCTTTAAAATTTTTATATTAGCTGGTGGGATCTTGGGTTGTATTCCAAATATGCATAGCATCCCTCTTCACTAGGAAAGCATTGCTATCTCTGTTTAGGTAAAGGCTAGATATCAGAATAGACTCTCAAACTCTCTGCTGCCCAGGCTTGAATTTTTGCTCTTGTGAACACTTTCACATGCACCACTTAATTGGGAATGCTTTCAAACAGAACAGTAACCCTTTCAGAAAGTCAATGACATGGTTCAAGGCAGAGTATAATTGGACTCAAAAAGCTTGTCTGGCCAATTCAGTCATTATTTAAAGGAGTGAGGAAGAAAAGATGCTGGGAAGTGGATATTCTTCATTTGGCCATAAGCATGGAGTGTGGTAAGGGGATTTGTTATGTTGGTGTGATAAATGTGATGAAATCCAAATTCTTTCTTCCACTGACTCCGCTTTTAGATTGTGTGTCCAGCTCAACTGAGGAGAAAACCCAGGAATCTGAATACTACATCTTTATATCCTAATACTTCACCCTAGGTGGGAAGCAAGGCCTATTGCCTGTGAAGGGTGGATTGCCTGTTCATAGTGGAAAATTCAGCAGGTGACATACCTGAGCTTCATTCCCAGTAGTGCCCCGAACTCCTCCAGCTGGTTACTCATTATCTTTTGTACCAGTGAGAGCCTCTGGGCAGAGTGAGGCAATGTCTCCTGGGACTAGAAGGTGACATCAGCCCTGGGTTCACAGAAATGGGGAGCGTGAGCAATGTAGAACCCAACCTGGTCCCTCCTCTGCAGAGTGGTCTAAGAGCTTCTAGCTATAGTTGTCTGCTACTGTGAGGTTTTTTGTTCCCCCATTGCCATGGTTACACTGTAATTCTGTTCAGCAAAAAAAAACCCCCATAATTACACTTGATATCCTATGCTGATAACAATGGATCATTTTCGATCAGCTTCAGCTGTAAAGGGATAAGGGTCAAACAATCAGAAGACAAGGGTATTGGAGAGAGTGTTTGTTTCACATTAAAATCTGCAGGTAATATGCAATGAATCTTTTAATTCATAAAATTTGTGGATAAACTCAGTAGTCCTCTAACATACTATGAATCTGAAGACTGCAAATTTACTCTGCAGAACCCAGCCAGTGTGTGTTCCTATTAATGCTGTGTGCTTTTACGTAGGTCATGGGGCAATAACATACATGGTTATTAACTTAGTTTATTTACATCATATGGTGTTGGACCCCATAAAGCTGATTTTATGCATTAGATGAACAGTCGTGTATTAAAGTTTTTATTCAGGTAAAAAACTTCTGTAAATTAAGAAGCAAACACTTTATGTTTTTTTTCTGTTACAAAAACTTAGTAAAAAAGTATCACATTTACCCTACTTACTTTCATTGTCACAGCACAACTGGTCTGCAGCTGACAGATAAATTTGGACATAAATAAGAAACCCAATTTGGTTAGCCTAGTTTGATAGAAAAGTCCCTGGGTGAGCAGTGATAGGATAGATTTGAACTCAGAGACCTCAGCCAACTCAGTTCAACCCTGAATGCAGATACATCACTGTCCGGAGATCGGGGCAGTGCAGAGATCTCAACCAATTGGCTGTCTAAGCCCAGGAAATTCAAACCCCCTATAAATAGAAGTTCCAAACAATAAAACAGGCTGTTTTGTCAATGACCCTGGGTGAACTGTGTCATTTGTCTGTCTCCAACCAATGACGCCATGTAACATTTCATAATGATAATTCTTGCTTGGAGTCTGTTCTTGCAAGGTATTGAATGTTCTGGCTGTAATCCAGCAAGATTTAGGCATGCAATTGAACTCTAAAGTAATAAGTTGTCATACTTTATTGAAATCATTTTAGTGCTTAAAGAGCGCAGGTGCATTAAATACTTTTCTGGATTGAAGCCAGAATGCAAAGTCTTCCCAGGTTCAAATCCTTAACTAACAAATTGATTCAAGCGGTTCTTGTATCCAAGGCAACAATAGTAATGAGATGGTTGAGTACTGAAATCTCTCAGGGCATTTAAGGACAATGTGTTTTGTTAAATTATGGTTAAATATGGCTATGTATGGTTTGCTGTAATCTGTTCTTCTCAAACAGGCAAAATCTGGCTTGGTGATTGTGTGTTGATGAATACAGATGAAATAAATGTGTCACACTATGGGTGATAAACATTTATGGAGCTTTACTCTGTTTACTAACTTAAAATAAGAAGTCTTTATATTACTACTTCTTCAATGGTTAGGGAATTTTTCTGTTTGATTAGAAGGTCTTTTTCATTAGAAGGATGTTGCTGAACCTCTATGATTTGAGAGGTTCAAATGCATAATTATTTTGACCCTCCTTCCTAGATTTTGTTTCAATGGAGAATACTTTCTTGTTCTTATTCTCTAAGATTTCATTTATCTCTATTATGCTAAACAATTAAGTAGTCCAAAACTGTTTAAATATTGGACAAAATGTGAAAGGCCCTATTTTTTCTGTGACTTTACACCTGAACAGGTAATCAACCCTGGCAAACAGATGCATCCCCTCATAGAAAGGTGCCTTGCCAACTGCAATGAAAAGCAGCAGCTCTTCACCTTGTACTTAAGCCTGACCACAGTGTCTATCGGGACACAATTCAGCGCTCTCAGAGGACTGTGGTTGAGGCGGGAACCCAAACTGCATTTGAGAATATTATAGCTGAGACAGGGACTCAAACTACAGCAACTACAATAATTACTCTGGTAGTGAAAAAGAAAAAATGGACAAAGCAACCTAAGCATCTATATCATCCTCCTCTCTTTATGTTTAAAGTTCTTGATTTTGGAGACTTTCTCATGGTTTTTTGAGGGCTGGGTTTTTGTTTTGTTTTTCATATAACTAACATCGCAGTACATAAGAAACAGAAAACTGAACCAGTTCTTCAGTAATTTCCTCCGAATGCTTAGCTGCCTTACAATAGCTAAAACACAGTACATCTCAATGGGCTAAGGTCCAGTAGACTGGACTGATAAAGCTCAGATGTCTGTCAGTGTAGGCTCTTCCACAGTGATATATTATGTAAAGGAAAACAGCATGTAATCTTTATCTACTCTTTCCCAAGCTAGCCATTTTAGGATTGTTCTGTCTGTACTTGTATGTCTTGCACCATAGATCAGTCTGATTTGTTGTTGATGTTGCACAGCTAAAGGATTGTCTTGTGAAACACTGCACAGTGGCCATGCTTCTGGTTCCTGCCGCTACCACTTAATGTCATCTTCAGCTAGCCAACAGCTAGAAAACAGTACCCAGAATAACAAGGCTGGTTTAGAGATGATTCAAACCCCAGTGGCTCCTCTTGTCCAACTTGTATTTTAGCTTTTTATTTTTCTAGCTTTTTTCCAGACTGGCTGCTGCTGATGGAATTAAAGGCCCAGTGTAAGATATTCAGACAGTGGACCTGTTTCCATTCTGCACCACTGCAAATCTCCAAAAATGGAGATTAGTAAAAAGAAAGGAAATTTACAAAAAAAAAAAAAAAAAAAAAAAAAAAAAAAAAAAAAAAAAAAAAGTGCATGTCTCTTCCAGAAGCTAAAGATCAGCTGCAAAGAGACCTTAATCTTAAACTATTACAATGAAGGATCGATTTATCAGGGTCGGGGGGAAATTGTAGCATTTCTACAAAAATTGTCATAACTGGAAGTTACTGTGTAGTACCAGGTATGTAATGGTACTTTCTGCTGAAGGTGTTTTGAGTCAGGCTTCTTTCCTTTTGTTCCTTTTTTACTTATAGAATTTTTTCCCATGAGTTGCTAGGAAACACTAATGACTGGGTGCTTAAGAAAAACAAAAGAAGTGGCCAAGCTCAGAGCTGCTTCTTCTTCCATGGTGTGAGCCTCTGCTTGAAAGCAGCCACTGACTCGGGACCTTATTATCACCTCCCTCACTAAAAGATGGACCTATCACCATCGGCTCGGGTGCCCAAGATGCTGAGCTCGCCTCTCCTTGCCATTCTGGGAGCTGGGCTGCTGCTGCCCCTGCCGCTTCTCTGGCACTGCTCCAAGTTTTTGCTATACTGTAGCCCTTCATTCCCTGCCTGCCAAGATGTCCTGGTGTCCCAGCTTGCTGCTTCGAGTATCCAGCTGGTGCACCGGGATCGACTGCCCCAGGGGTTTGTGAAGCAAAGCCCCTCCTCCATCCCTTCTCGTCTCAAGCATGCTGCTATTACCACTCCATACTCCCCGAGCCTCTGCCACAGCGCCCCCTGCAGCTGCGGGGGAATCATCTCACCTGCCCTGCCCATTGGGAGCCACCAGCGCCCCTGCCGGCTGTGCCCGGAACTGCACCAAAGGGGAAATGCCCGCAGCCGAGAGAAGGCTGTCACTGGGCCTGGTTCTGTTTGTTGTTAATGCCAGAGTTGTTTGTTTGCTTTGTTATACATACTAGTAAAGAACTGTTTTTCCTATTCTGATATCTTTGCCTGAGAGCCCCTTAATTTCAAAATTATAATAATTCAGAGGGAAGGGGTTTACATTCTCCATTCCAAGGCACACTCCTGCCTTCCTTAGCAGACACCTGTCTTTCAAACCAAGATAGAAGGCCTGTGATATGGAGAAATAATATAACTAGATATTAACATTTCTCTGCTGGTGAGTACTTTGACCAGGGAGCAGAAAGCTACTGAAAACTTGAAATTTGGATGTTAAGGATTTCTGTCCGTGGAATGGTCTGAAATAAAAGCCAGGTAATTTTCTTGGTTTTGTCTTTTCTTTTGTTATTTGATAAGCATCTGAATTCTTGCAGTCCAGAGACTGGTACTATTCATTGAGGGAAACAAATTAGTCAGGGGGAGACATGGGACAAAATGGCTGAAAATAAACTCTTCATGGAGCCCTGATTTTGGTACCTCAGTGATTTCTATCTCAAGTAGAAAGAAGTGTGAGGACAAGATTGTGTAGGATGAAGGTGTGAAAGAAGCTAATAAGAGGATAGCATGCAATAGTGCTCCTGGAAGCATGGAACACAGACAAAATGAGGGAGTGTAGGAAGAAAGGCAGCATTGTAATCCTCCCCAGTGTGGTGGGATTGAGCCACTGCTTTGAGGGTACAACTCAATGGGCACTAAAACCAGTGACAGAAGTTACCCAAGTTGCCTCATTCCAGGTAGTTATCATAGATAAGAATTATGTTGTCTACAATATACACAAATGTGATTGCTGTTTCGTGCACTGAGGACTAAATAATACTTCTATAGTAGTTACATGGTCTTGTGGGACTATTGAGGACATAATAGACACCAGAAAGCTCTGCTAGATGAACATACATTATATAAAATATACCAAACCACTGACAGTTGCTTATGCTTTGATACTGCATGAATGTTTATTTTTCCTGTTTGCTGATTCAACAAATGAAACAGAGGGAGGTGAAGTCTTGACAGGTCTCTAGAAAGCTACTTTGTCATGAGCAAAATAACAATGAGGAAGTCTACACATTGGTCTATGTTAAAGCGGTGGCCATACATGTTTAAGGAGGTTGATGGTAAAGTTTTGGCAGTGATACAGCTACATTAGCACTACTTAAAGCTGGGATATTAGTTTGATGAAGAGAAGCCTGGACAAGGAATTGGGTCTTAAGTGCAGCATTGACAATGTAAAGAGTTTGTACTGAAATATATTCGAGACTGAATCTTTGTTCTAGAAGTGGTTTAAGTAATGAAAACATTGAAAATCTTACATATTATAGTCTCTTATTCCCTGCATCAAATGAGTTGCTCATATTCCTCCAGTTTACTCCCCTAACACCTATTTTTTATCTTTTGAGAATAGTGTTCTTTAAAATTAAGTGGCCATCATTGCCTGTTTTGTAATAAAATAGTGGCCACTACTTACTTATGGTACTTATTTATTACTATAACTTCAAGGTCATTCCCTACATCCCCATGCAGCCTGTTTGCTGGATAAGCTATGAACTCCATGGGTTGCCAAAACAGTCCAGCCATCTGCCCTGCTGTAAGTAGCTACACATCTTTTTATATTGTTAGTCCGCAACAAAATCCAACACAAATGTTTGGTAGATGTACACATCTCCTGCACAATATAAATATAAAACCAAAATTTAAGATGGAAAAACCCTAGATGAAGCAGATAGTGTTGCCCATGATATTATATTTCAAAAGAGAAATTTTAAGAAGGGACACAATTCAGTTTGTCTTTTTTTTTTTTTTTTTTTTTTCCTTTAATCCCTCTTTCTTTTTTCCTTCTTCTCCTTTAGAAAACACTTTACATATTTCAGTGTGATCAAAGCTAGACATAGATCCATCTTTGGAAGAATGCTGGTATGGAGTATGGGGTCAATTTATTTTTCAGGCTTTTAAGTGGAACTATGTGGGAACAGATGAGATGGACTTGAGCTGCGCGCTGAGGGATGCACCTGCTGAAGCAGATGGCAGCACAAAGAAGCATGTGGCAGCACAAAGAGGCACATAGCAGTACAGAGAGGCTGTCTCTGCCTGACCCTAGGGTGAGGAGGTGTCACACAGCAGACCCCTATGGAGAGGAGCCTGCTGGAAGCTGACTGACAGGTGAACAGCGTGTGGTCATCCCATAGAAGGACATTAAGAAACCATGTTGCTGACATGGCAATGTGAGATAGGTCACATAGTGAGAATTACACGTAAGGAAATACTGTGCCTTGAGAAAGTGTATAAAACCAGCTTGTTTCTTTGAATAAATGACTCAGATTCCCTGATGGTCTGAGTCGGTGCGTCAGTCACTCACAGAACTGAAAGAAATTATGAAATCGAGGTTTCAAAGAAAGGTGAGTAATACATAATTTCTTTTCCTTTTTAATTTACCACTTCACCTTCAGGGTGAATACCACATGTCAAACAAAGAAAATAAAGTAACTTAGTTTTAGATGATGTCAGATAGTCTTTTCTTTGTGTGTGAAGGTAAAATAAAATGCCAGTGTCTCTTCCTTTTCTGTGTTTTTAAAAAAATCACATTTAACCATTTATTCAACATTATCTTATTTGCTTGTTGTGGTTTTCCAAGGCTCTTACGCATTAACAATATCTGCATTGTGCAACTGCTTGTGGATCCTGTTGTTATATTACATACTTGTAGGACAAAAAGGCTAGCTCATGTTGCACTGAGATGGGTTTTTCATCTCTTCACGTGATACTAGAGACAGAGCTTGAAGAATGGTGGGGAAGTGGAGCTGCAAAGTATTTGAACTCTGAGGATGCATATTAATACTGCCAGTGAATGTTTAGAACACCAGAACCCCTTTAGGGTTGCATATGTTAAAGTAATATTGGGTATTTACTTAAATTAAACTGTGCATTTATTTAAATTATTATTAAAGTAATACTGGGCATTTATATTTATTATATATAAGACAACTTATATAACAGATTTTTGTCAAGCTCAATTTTCATTATCTTATAATGAGAGCAGCTTACAGAGAAGGAAAGAAATGCCGCTGTGGGCATATTGTCTTACACACCTTGGTGGGTAAGCTTAAAGCTTAGAATTACTTGTATAAACAAGTTTAAATGCATGCTCCTTGTTTGGAGACTATGGAAAATTAGTTTGAAATTTAAGGAGTAGAGAACCTGAGTAACTTATTGAAAAACCTTACAACCCTTCTGCCCCAAATCAAAACCAAAACCCATCACCAAACAACAACCAAAACGTCCT